>VXAB01003171.1:582269-601361 GCA_013399175.1 Odontophorus gujanensis | reverse complement strand
CCACTGGAAAAATACACAGTGGTGGGAGAGATGAGGCTCCAAGGACATGGGCAGGAGTGCTGGCCAAGGGCCTGGTGCCGAAAAGCATTGGGGAGGATGGGTGTCCATCTGTGAGCCTCCTCTGCTTTCCTACAGTCCTTCCCCAGCAGGGCCACACTTGCAACAGTGCAGCCCCATGAATGGGGACAAGGCTCACCATGCTGTCACCAGCCACATGTCTTGTGATCATGGGTCATGCCTTAGGTGTTGAAAGGGGAAGGCGGAGGGACACTTATCTGTTGGAGTATATTCACCACTGGGTCAAGGAAGGAGCCACAAATTATAGACTGGTTGCATGTGGGAGGAGCTCCTTATCCTGCAATCACTGCTGCACCATTGCAGTACTTTCTAAAGCACTGGGAAGGCATGAGCAAACCGTAGTGCATTTCTGCAAAAATGGCACTTCTCACTCAGCAGCTCCTCTCCTTGTGTGAAAGCAGAGATAAGTGTGCTTCAATTACTGACAAAAATACACTTAGTGGCTTTCAGCTGCTGGGAGTTCAGGGAGGCACCCCAGCACACCCATGTGTTTTGCTTCTCCTTAGCAAAACACGTTTTCTTCAAAGGAGCCCATGTGCCCCCTTGAAGTAGGCAATCACACTGTAATCTGTTGCAACTAAACCTCTCTCAGCTCATCTGCCAAAGCTTTTAACCTGTATGGATGGGAAGGAAAAGATACTGTTGTTTATAGTCCTTTCTTATGTCTAATATACTCTGAAGGATGATGTTTGAAGACCATGTTCAGGGTAAGTGGGCACTAATGGAGAGTGGGGTAGATGGTAAAGCTCCCTGTGGGATGATGTAACCCCAGTGATCCAGGGCACTTAGCCTTGCAGAGGAGTTCTTTA
This sequence comes from Odontophorus gujanensis, assembly GCA_013399175.1. Taxonomy (NCBI): domain Eukaryota; kingdom Metazoa; phylum Chordata; class Aves; order Galliformes; family Odontophoridae; genus Odontophorus; species Odontophorus gujanensis. The sequence goes on along the minus strand of VXAB01003171.1, from coordinate 600,474 downwards.
CAGACCCTATCTCCCTGCATTCCCGGAGATGCTCAAGTTCAGACTGGAGGCAGCTCTGAGCAGCCTGATCTGCCTGTAGGTCTCCCTGTGCATTGCAGGGGAATTGGGGTAAATTGCCTTTATATGTCCCTTCCAACTCAAACAATTCCGTGATTCTATGAATGTGGGACTCACAGAGAGCAATGAAAGTGCTGCACTGGCCAGGAGGCTCAGGTCAGGTTTGAGTTTGCTTTGCAAATCCTCAGTCTCAAGGCTGGGAAAAGGATATTTGAATGTGGCAGATCAGATTTACTGTGGCCAAGCAAAACAAATTAAAACATACACATGCAAATGGTAGTTTCAGTGGGAAGCCAGTAGCAAAGTCCCAGGTCTGCATATGTCAAAAGAAATGGAAATGTGGCTGCAGTGATAGATAGCACAACCTGCCCCCATGCCTAGCATTAGCCTGCCCATTGCCATTCCCTCTTGGTCACCAACCTCTCCTCAAGCTCCATTATTGATGTGACACCTCCTAAAAATATGGAGAGAGAGAAAGCTTGCTTGCAGGGTCGTTGCAGACCTCAGGAAAGCAGCCTTCAATATGTACTTTTACAGCTTTCCATGCAGCCCTGACTGAGGACCAGTTGAGCAGTGCAATTGCAAACATGTGGTACCGTAAGCAAAGGCATGCAGTGCTTTCACTGGAAACATGACAAACCATTTCCACACCTCATACACCGCTGCACTTAGTAGCCATTTCCACTGAAGGGATACAAAATGCATTTGAAATCAACACATGTTTTCTGCACAACATTAGCTGTGTGAGTTAGAGACAGAAACGGACAGTGAGTATCAAAGGCACAGGGAGGCAAGAGTTTCTCTCAGCCTGACAGAAGAAAACTTTTTTTGTCCAGGAGAAAGGGAAGTGGGACCAACAGGAGAGGCCAGGGATATTTCATACTTGGTTAGAACTAGTCATGGGCAGGTGAGCTCAAATGAATTTGGGAATATGCCTTAGAAGAGAAGTAGAATTTGTTTGGAGGGATGGGATTTGAAGCTGTTCTCATGGTTGTTGTCCATAAACATTCATGAGACTAGATTTTGATTCACCAGCATGTTCACAGAAAATGAGAGCTTGGCAGGTACTCAGACAAATACTCACTGGCTAGAGTATTTGTATTTGAAACGTTTGGGCTGCCACCTCCAAAGCTTTCAGAGGCTTGGGAGTTATCCAGCAAAAGTGCCCAACCCCACCATGTAATCTGGGTGAGTAAACACAAGTGCAAAGAGTGTTTTCTGTATAACAGATATTGGATGAGATGACAGCAGGAAAAGCAGCCAAATAATCAGGCTAGCCATCTCTTAGTTTGAAATTCGTTTGCAAAAATCATCAGCACAATCATTGTAAAATAAGCAGAGGTATAATCACTCTAGGATCATTTGCAAAAAGGAAGAGAACTGCGCTCTCTGAAAAGAGCTGCTGCCAGCTGTTAGGCTGCCTGGCTCTGACCAAGGCCCCCAGCCCACCAGCTCCAAGGGAAGCAAGTCTCGCCATCATGGCACATCTGGCAGCCATCCACTTTAAAGCACAGCCTTCTCCTCCACATCCTCAGTGACTCTGCCAGACAGCACTGGGGCCAGGCTGGCCAGCTTCCCTTCTCCCACCCTGGGCAGGCTGTGCTTAGCAGCACTCTGGCACATGGCACCCAAGCCATCCTTGCTCAACCAGTGTTCAGCAGGGCACAGATAGGGAAACTGTGTAAGCCCAGGGGTTAAAGCACAGAAATTCCTGCACTCAATCTTCTCATCTTCCACTCACAAGTGGTATAGACTACTCTCAACACAGATGAACTGCTTAAAACTCACCTGGTGGGGTCTAGAGTTGCCTCAGCAGCAGCATCCATGCTGTTTCATATTCAGTAGTGTAACCTCCCAGCCTTCCTGCAGTCTTCTCCCCAGGAAGGCTACAAGGACTGGAGTTCCCTGTGGCCTTGGGCACTTTCAGTGATCTCTCACTGTTAAGCTGGGACTGACCAGTCCTATGGCACAGGGGACACTCTTACCCCCATACACCCATAGTTCTTCACAGGGCGTGATCCGAGGACACACACCCTCTTGGAAATGTCCTTCCGCAGAAACATGTCCAGTACTTTCCACAGTTAATGCCATTATTTACAACTGCTTTCACCCACTGTTCTTGAAAGTACATTTATCCCACTTGTCTCTGCAGATGCTAGGAGGCATCAGGAGTAATTTTGTCTGGAAATCACTTGTTTCAAAACCAGGCATTTTTAAATCATTTCCATTGCCTGCAGCACAAACAAAGAAGAATATGGTGGAGGAGGAAGAAAAAAAAAAAGCACAGAAGAAATATAGTAAGAACAAAACTGAAAATAAGTACAACAAAAGAAAAAGAATTTGCACCCAGTGAAAATTAAAGGTGACTTGCAAAAGGAAAACAGATTAGGTTGCAGTACATTTGTTCCGGACTCACCAACTCATTTTTTTCTCCTGGAAAACAATGGAGACATGGGGAACCAAGAAGATTATGTCAAGTGGAAATCCTGTCAGTAAGACTTAGAAGTTGTGAAACAGCCAGGTTCTTTTAAGCTCAGTGCTTCTTTCGCTTATTTGTCCTGTGCATATCATCTTAATCCACATGGGCTAGAAAATCCTGGGAGAAAAACTTCCTCCACTAAAGATTTATCACCACTGAGCTTTCAGATTGCAGGTGAGACATGGAGGACCAACTGTCCTCCAGCACAAAATGAAGAAGATCAATCTGGCAGCATATGGGAGGGGGGAGGGATATTAGGTTATTAAAAGAAAAACCATTTATTTGAAAAGGTCACAGTGGCATTTTCCCTGCTCGTCCTTTGTATGAATAGTCTTCACCTCCAGTGGGATACACAGGAATGTGACCAATTTTTCCATGTGATAGAAATGAATGTCTGTACACACAGGGAAATTCTTGAGAGGATGTAAACACTGCTTCACAAGGCACAGACGACTTTGGCTTTGTTAAGTGCTAAAGCACTGCACAAGCTCAGATCTCAGCACTGTCATAACGTCTCCTTCCCCAACACAGCCAAGTTGGTGGTGGCACATGAGGACAGCCAGTACTGGAGGACTGCCCAGCCTGACAGTGCTGATAGCCATGCCATTGCACTGACTAGTTCAACTTTTTGCTGGCTGAAGCTGGATTTGCGTTGCACTTCCTATGGCCCTTTGCAGTCATCAGCAGCAAAACTTGAGGTTTAATGATCAGCGCCTTTCAGAGACAGAAAACTCCTGAGATGTTTGCTGGTTAACCTCTAAGCACTGGTGAGTGTATGCCACCTGAATGTGAGTTTTCAGCTCTCCCCAGGGATGTTCTAAAGGCAGGAGTCCCCAGAGCAGAGCTCCAGTGTGCCTGGTGTTGAGGTGAAGATTTTAGACCTGAGGAGACTCAGGTTTCTGATATATCTGTGCTGTGCCCTTCTTGGTGAGCACAGTAACAAGGGGCACCAGGCTCCAGAACCAGAAGAAAGGGCTACAGCCAACACCAGCTATGGGATTTCTGCAGGGAAAAGGACTTCTGTCAGCACTACAGTACCTACCCACAGGCAGAAGTTAGACTAAATTGAGAAAGAGTAGCTCACTTTGTGAGCAGGATTATTGCAGTTTAAAGATCATTCAGGTGATAGTTGGACATAGTCATGTTGATGCACGCGTGCCTATGTCTGTAGGCTGTTTTGATAAATGTAGTTAAAGTACACAAACATATTTCTACCAGTGAAACTGCTCCCAGAAGGGACTGCAATGATTTAGCTCTAGTCCTAATCCATCCAAAAGCAGTGTGAAATGTAACCTGTGTTCAACTTAGCTTAGACATGATCCTGATGGACTTAATATAAATTAAAATCAGCGTGAACAGGGCATAAATAGAAGTGTCCACGCACGCTTTAGAAGATTTAACTGAAATCACATACTGTGTTAAGCCACCTAACTTAAAAGTAAATGCACCATTAGGTCCAGTTACATCATTGGCATAACTCTGCCAGGAGAGTGGATAGTTGTTTTTTTTCCCACTCTTTATTAAGAGGCTTATGCTGATAAAAGCTCTGAGGTGGATGCTTTAAATCTGCATAAGTACACTTACACTGGTAGAGCTTCTGTCACTTTCCATTTCAACCGTATGGCAATGCACTCCAATAGGGAGAATAAGCCTTGTTGTGGAGTACTTCCACTGCTGTGATAGGTGTAAAGGAGAAAGAGGACAGATTTGGTAAGAGATGCAAGCCAAGGGAAAAGGACAACAAAGGCAGGATAACCAGTGCCAGCCACAGGTACTCCTCTTGTGGTAAGCAGAGGATCCCCAGAGAGAAGAGCAGGAGAGATGGGAGAAGATGGAAGCCCATTGTTAGTGCTGGGACACGCACATATCTCCCCATGGGAATGGAGGATCCAGGTCTGCAGAATATGGAAGAGAAGAAGAGCATTCAGGATATTTTGGGAACATTGGCTCATAAATGGCCCATAAATAAGTTTAGTCATTGAAATATCTCAGTATTTAAAGAAAAGTGTGTTGAAATGTCCGTGGGAGAAGTTCCTGTCTTTCTCTATAGGGTGAGCCCTTCTAGGACTGGTTATTGGAGCAAACTAGCCGTGAATAAGGAGGAGAGAAAATACCAAGAGAGTCTCTAACATGGGAAAAGTCAAGGCCAGCCTCTGTGAAGTGCTCTGCAGGTGGGAAGGGCCAGTGTACGCACCCATTTGCAGGGCAATGTTGATGTGTGTGCAAGCAGGAGGAACAAGGCAGTGCAGGAATGAGTGAGGGAAAGCATTTCTTGCCTTGCTGCTGCTTCCCCATATGATGCACACACACAAAGCAAGCCTTTGTTTGCAGTAATCATATATTTAATCCCCCAGGGGACTTGCTCCTATCAATAGAATTGGACAGCGGGAAATTGCTTTGCCATCGCTCGATGCGCTGTACATACGTCAGTCTGGCCAAGGGACTCTGGCCAGAACAACCCGAAGGTGCTGCTGACAGCTCTACTTGGGTCAATAAAATGGGATGAACAAGAGTAACTGGAGAGGAGAGGTGTTTGGAGCAGGCAACCCCTGGCCTTTATAAAGAAAGCCTTGCCCGCACTGAACAAAGACCTGAGAAGCAGCAAAGAGGGACTGAGCTCTCCCACCTCCACCAGGGAAATGCCCCCATTCCCATCTTGACCTGCTGGGGTGAGAGGCCTCTGACTCATACAGACAATTACATTGTGTAAACTCCATAAAACTTCAGGCAGTAAATAACCTTAAAAATTTGGGTCTACTTGTCTGAGACAGGTAATTCACCAAATGAAATAAATTAAAAATAAAATTCCTGGCATTGTCCCATCTTGTTGCTGCATAATCAGCATTTTCTCAAAGCATTGCTTAAACACTCTGTACCCACAGGCTCTGACAAAAGCTAGACAGGCCTGAAACTGGAGGCATGTGCTGCCATGCATGGGCTCCTGTGCGAGGAGTTTCATGGGGCACAATGACTGAGGTCTGTCACTGGGTTGCAGTTCCACTTATCTAGTATCTTACTCTATTGCTGGCAGCAGGTTTAAAGCTGAGCCCTAGGAGAGCAGCCAGCCCAGTGCTGGCAGCAGGACAGATGCCCATGGGGCATGGCTGTGTGGTGGCACGGGAGAGAGGACTCCATTCCTGTTCCCATAACAGGAGTGACATCTGCATTGCACAGGTGCCAATGGGAGCCACCATCCTACAGCTTGTCTGGGGAACTCGTGCCTCATCCGAAAGTGTAACACAGAAAACTAGGACAAATGTATATTTTCTCCAAAATTATGGTATTAAACCCCAGCACTGGGTCAGTTCCCATTGCCAGGCTGCATTCTGCCATTGTGGAAAGGTTAACCCACAGTTTCCTGATGTAAGTCAGTGTGCCTGCATGTTGTTTGCAGTGTAGGAGCACAAATCCCTCTGATCCCAGAGATTCTGATGGAGAAATACCATGTTTCATCTCTCAGGGCACCCTTACCTCAAAGCTAGAGAACTTTGTGCACAGGAGGGATGCTTGCTTTGGATGAGGTGGTTAAGGTCCTTCTCCAGGATGCAGGAAAGTTACGGATTGCTTTTTTGTTTGGAGGGTGGGTTTATTTCTCCATGTGAAAAAGAAGCTCATTTCATCTACTGTTAAGTTCAAGCCTGAGAGAGGCAGAAGTCTGCTTTTCATCACTCTTCTGTCTCCAGAGACCATTACCCACACCATGGCACAACAAAGCCTTCACACTTGATAAAGCATATGTTAGAAAAGTCCACTGGTTACTGGCAAATAAAGAATGAGAATGAGTACATCCCTGATCCAGAGCAACCATTCCAGACTGATAAGGGGTAACATTCCCTGCCCTGGCCATAAACCAATCTGAGACAGAAATTGCTCTGCAGAATTCTTTTAAAAAAGAAGAAAAAAAATGAAGAGACTGCATTTCACAGCATGATCTTGGCAAGTCACCAAAAGCAGGACGAGCTGAGTTGCCCACAATTGGCTTTGCACAGACAGTTGAAGCATTTCTCCCTGGGAATCCTTTTCCTTTCCACATAGATTTTCATGTGCTGGCTTGACAAACCAGAACAGACAGCTCTGAAAATGTGTGGCCTCCTGTGCAGAGAGAGTTGTGGGTCAGGCATGCAAAACAGACCAGAATGATGTCCCAGGAGCAGTCAAGGGGGCAGGGCTTATTCTGGGTTTAAAAACAAAAGGGAAAAAAATAAATTCACTTCCCACCAAGCACAGTTAGAAACACTTCTTTTCCCTCGTCCACAGCAAGATGTTCAGTAATAAAGTCTTTGATTTGTTGCCCTGTGGAGGTAGTGGATGGCAGCATGCACAGATTTTCCCAGTCCCTCAGGTCTCACATCTTAATCATCACTTTCTGAAAGCTTACATTATTTTATCTTCTCATTTGAATAACATTTATTCCCCCATCATCCTGTTCAAACATTTCTAGCTAATTAGTACGAGGTAAGCTGTTCGTAAGTGCATGCAGCCTAATAAACCAAAGAAGAACAGGATGATCTAATGCTCCACATTCTTATCTCTAAATTGCAGCAATAAGGATTTGAAGGTTGGGGCTATTCAGTGGATAAAGAATTGGTTGGATGGTCATAGTCAGGGGGTTGTTGTCAACAGCTCTATGCCCAGGTAGAGGCTGATCATGACTGCTGTCCCGCAGGGGTCTGACTTGGGACTGGTGTTCTTCAACATTTTTATTAACAACTTCCAGTACTTGAAAGGGAGCTTACAAGCAGGAAGGGGACCAGCTTCTTACATAGTTTGATGGTGATAGGACAACAGGAATGGCTTTAAACTAAAAGAAGGGAGATTAAGGCTAAATGTTAGGAAGAAAATTTTTACTCACAGGGTGGTGAGCTGCTGAAACAGGCTGCCCAGAGAGGTTGTGGATGTCCCATCCCTGCAGGCACTCAGTGCCAGGTTGGATGGGGCACTTAGCAGCCTGATTTAGAGGTTGAAACCCTGCCCACAGCAGGGGTTTGGAACTAGATTATCTTTAAGGTTTCCTTTAACCTAAGTCATTGTATGATTCTATGATTTTACAATCCTCTGTCCTCTCCTGGCCCTTGGCAAAGTGTAATATATTCATACGATCAAGACAAAATAAATAACTTTGCTAAGGATTGAGATGTGGCTCCAAGTCCTTGTAAGTTAATGAAACTAACTACTGCAGTAGATCTGTGGTGGGCACAGCTTCTCTTGAGGGGTAGAGGGAGGACACAGCTGCATCTTCAGCACATCGGGAGATACAGCAGATCATTTTCCCTTGCCTGAGGGCTACCATGGTCACCAACAACAGGGAGAGGCCTGAAATCCAAGCTTCTCCAGAATTATAGAATATCCTGAGTTGGAAGGGAACCACAAAGATCGTTGAATCCAGCTCCTGGAACTCCAGCAGCTCAGTGATGTGCCCACTGCCTTCTGGTGACGAACCTTTCCCTAGCACCATGGGGACTTAATGTCCTTTTTGTACTGTGGCTCTCCAAACCACACCCAATGTGGGAGATTGTTATGGTTTACAACAAAAATCATAAAACCATAACAGAGATGAGGCTGCACAGCACAGAGCAGAGTGGGACAACTCCTTCCTTCGCCTGATGGCAGTGTGCCGAGAAAGAAGACTGCAATTCTCCTCCTCCATAAAGAGCTATGAGCAGGGCGAAAGTCAAGAAAGTTGAAGAGATCCTTAAAATGAGAAAATATGCATATTACTTCATGCATGACAAAGGTAGGAATGCAAGAACTTCTTTCAAAAGCCCTCCAAAGCCTGGCTGTAGCCTTCCAGGGTCAGAACACAAGGAGTCCCCCCATCTGGCTCTTGCTGGCTGCAGTTCTAGGGCCTTGTGAAGGACATCATGGCTTCTCCTTCCTCTCCCAGGTGCAGGAGGCTGCAGTTCTGCCAGACCAGGAACCACCTTTGGTTGCATGAGGATCTAAAGGAAGAGACTCAAGAGCATATTTCTCTTTGAGGAAAAACACTTACCAGAAGGGCTAGGGAAGGGACTTGCTTAGGCAATACCAGTGTGGGCACAACCTTTCTGGCTGATGAGGGCTAGGTGACAGCACCCAGAAAATAACTTGAAAACTCAATTATCATTTATTTTACCTTTTTTTTTTTTTTTTCCCCAGTACAAATATTCACTTGTTGTTTACTTTTTTTTTTTTTCCCTTTGCCCTTGTTGAAAAAAAGGAAGAAAGGCTGGAAAAGAGGGGGAGGGAGGCAGGAGAACAGGAAAAAATGAGAAGGAAAGAAATGAAGAAGAACAAAAGGAAGAAGAAAATTCAAGACATTTTGTTTTCTTTTATTTAAAAAAAAAAACAAAAAACTTTTCCTGATTTTCCTTGCTGGAAAAGGTTGGCTGGGGGAATAAATTTTTAATGAAAAACAAAGCAACCATCCCCCCCAAAAAGGTTAAAAAAAAAGCTGATAATTAGGTGCTTTACAGATGTCTTTCTTCACTTCTATATACGGTATTTTTCCTCTGATCAGGTGGAGCAGCAGAGAATGGCTATTTGGTAACTTCCCTTGGATTTCAGCTTCAAATGCATTATGTTTTGACATCAACAACTATATGAAAACAAAATCTCTCCCTCCTTTCCATATCACCCCTTCTGATGGTACATATGCACCATGGTGGCTTTTCTTCAGATAGACACCCAACTCCGACCACAGTGTGGGCTGATAAAGATCTGCCAGATGCTTAGTGTGTGTGCAGCACAGCCTGAGGTGTTTGTGTGAGATTAACAAATTAGAGTTGAACTCTGCATGCAGGGGGGTTTATAGCAGCAAATGATCATTGGTGGTATTTTCCCCTTCTACCCGAGCTGGATGTCCTTGGGTCACAAGATCACAAGGATATTTCCTTTAAACTTCCTGCAATTTTGTCAGTCCTATCCAAAGCATCTGGATGAACTTCCTCATCCTGGAAATTCTGTCATTTCTTTCAATGATGACATCAATTTCTCCTCCAGTTTGTTAAAATATGCTGCTTCCTGACAGGGTTGGGACGCTGCTATCAGATTATACATAAACAACAGATAAACCAGTCCATATAGTATTTATTTGCAGTTACATGGCTCCGTACTGCATTCAAAACTGCAAGGTGATTTGTTTCTGTCTAGGATTACTGCAGTGTTTTCAGACTACTTCAGGAAAAGGAATGGCCACACCTCCACCACTTCTCTGGCAGTAAGGTGCTATCTCACATCTTAAAGGCATGGCAACAGGAGCCAAGGGATTGAACATCCTACCAAGGCTCACACAAGAAGCCCTTGTTAACTGAATCTGGATGGCATGACACAGTCCTGCTACTGAACTTGTACTGGTTGGTGAAAGTGAATTTCCTCCTCAAAACCAGTGCTACCACTCTGATGGTGGTCGCCACCAAAACCAGTTTCCCGTTGCACAGCCCTCTTTTGGGGCTGATGGAGAGCAAGTGCTCATGGACACCTGGGGCTGGTGGCTTTCCTAGCTGACCAGGCTGAGCCACCATTGCATTGCCACGTGCCTTGGCCTTGCAGTTAGGGACCTGTTGTAGAAGGCATCTCACCCTGCCAGACAGTGAGCAGTACTATTAGCCAGGAGGGGAAAAATACCAAAATGTTTACCATGGGGCAGGGCTGCAAGAGTTTGGATTTTGACTGCAGCAACACAGCATTTAGCTCCTTAATAAATAAAATAAAATAAATGGTGCCTTCTGTGGTGCTGCAGTTCTTCATAGTGAAGAAGAACAAGGCTCACCAGCTGTCTCTACCTTCTTCAGTGAATCATCTCTGATTAAATGAAAATATCCCAGAGAGGTACAAATTCTGATGTTTGACTTTCAGAGTTCATTTCACTGACAATTTTTAGATTTTAAAGGAAAGAAAATTAAATGGGGAAAAAATCCCCCTATGCTAATGCACCAGTTAAACTCACAGAAGACTGCAAAAGATAAGGTTCCCATAGCAATTGGAAAAGGTACTACACTGCACAGATGAGACCCGATTTCCCCACTTTCTTTCAGCACTGGCAGTTTATCTCCACACAGCATGGGGATGAGCAATTACTTGGAAGGAGGAACAAGGGAAAGGAGCCTGTGGCACCTGTGATTCTCTTTAATGGTAATTCTCCTGCGTGCTGCGATATGGCACTATTGCAAGGCAGACCCAAAGCCAGTGTGTGTTCCCTGGACCGTGGTAAATGGTCTGGGGAGATACTGCTGCTGGCTTTTGTGAAATCTCAATAGGCATTCAGGTAGATTTTCTCACTGAGTGTTCAGGCCACACGTGTGACATAACAACCTCTGCAAGACAGAGCTGTGTGGCTCCAAATGTCGCATCCCTATGACATCCCTCCCAGCCATTGCACTGCGACTGCGACCACCCTGGCAACAGGGAGCGTTTAATTTGACACAGTCTGTTGCCAGTGAAGTCATCTTAGCTATTAATTATCCCTTCATCTCTTCTGAACTTATGATTATTGTGCCTGATTGTGCCTCCATGTCCCCTGAGCTGTTACTGGCAGCAGAGTTGAAACAGCACAATCCTTCTCCCACTCCTGCCGCAAAGCTACTCTGCAGCACAGAAACAGGCCCATCAACTCCTTCATTAATTCCTCCATAAAATGCCCCAGCAGTGCAGTTAAATTTGTGGGCGTGCAGTCCCCGGGGTCCCATTTCTCTTTGCTGTGCTGCAGTTCATTTTTAACCAAACTGCTCTGTGATTTCTCTGCAAGAGTCACAAAAGATTCAGCTGTTTCACCCTCAGATACATGTTCACTGTCCAGTGTGGGTCTGACTGGGAGCACATCTCCGGGATAGTTAGCCCTCACCCCTCTTCCACCCAGAACTTGCTGTGAGATCCAGCATCAATAACTATACTCGCTCCCAGTGCCCTGTCACTCTTCCTGTTCAGTGACAGCTGAACCCATCACTCCTAACACTGCAGCCTCCTTTCATCATTGCCCGTGATACCCTCTCCCTTGGATGCAGATGACCTAGCAATACACTTCTCTTCGTCATCCTCATGCTTCTTATGTACTTCTGAACCAACTTGCTTATTTCCCGTGCTAGCACTCCATCGTTTGTGTCTTTGTGTCCCTAACTTCGTTCCTGCACACCTTTATTCTCTGCTCTCTCTCACCACTGTGGTTTCCTTTCCTCCTCCCAACACAACTGATGTTTTCTGTTTGGTTGGTTGCATTTTTTTATGTGAGTGTGTGTGGGGCAGAGGAGTTAGCTTTTTTTTTTTTTTTGGCACTGTACTTCATTTGCATTTCTTTCCCTCTCCATCAGTGTCAGTTCTGAGGACCCCTCTGACAGCTGGCTGGAGTGAGGGGTGTCCCATGTGAAGGAGAGAAGGGAAGAATCCAGGAAAAGAAACCACTTCAGGAAGGAGAGAGCGAATCAACCCAGAGTACGCAGGCAATATCCCCAGTGCCTTAGAAATGGGTTTCCCTCTCTGTGATGCTGAGCACCTCCTGGACAGGAGGGGACTTCTCCTTGTGCTTCAGTTCGGACAGAGCCACCACGATCTTCCTGGGCTGGGGCAGATCCTCTGCTGGGGAAATCAGCTGTGTGAGCCGCTGTGGAGAGGAAGTCTTTGTTAATTAAACTGATAAACAAACCGGCACCCAATAGTGATCTGCAACTGTTGCTGGGGGCAAAGGCATCTGTAGAGCTGATGCTCTCAGCTCCACGCTCCCCTCTTGCTGGACAGCCGTGGAAGAGCGGGAAGGAGGGCAGGCTCACTTCAGCAGCTACCAGAGGCAATTATGCAATCCCTAGGCTTAGATCTGTGCTGAGGACTGACAACCTAACATACACAGGTCCCCACAGACATACTTCTGGGCAGAAAGATGCTAGAGTTTCACCCCACAGACACTTTCTGTGGTCATAGAAAATAACAGGGTAAAGTCCAATTTCTCTTATCTTTAAAGTAGCCGTGCTTCCTGTTAAGTCTGTGGGATTTAATCTGGGGACTGTGCAGCCTCCTGTATGTCCTGACTGTCAGGAAGTGCTGGGCACCTGTCCTGGAGGGAAGCAGGCCGGCAGGTGACACCTCCCTAGGTGATGTTCCCTGTCCTTCACCAGAGTGACACAGGGCTAGGGGGCTCCTACCCACAGCCCCCCTCTGGTGTGCTGTGTCTCAGCTCGGTCACAGCTGCTGGTTCTTTCATGAGCTCTTCGAGCCATGGCACGCTCCTCCCTTACACAGCATACCACAGCAGGGCAGACAACTCATCCATGACTCGTTTGATTAATTTCAGTGCTTCTGCTCACTGTGAAATGCCTGCCAGGATGCAGGATTTCACTCATTTATTCAAAAGCATTTGCCCCATGATTTGTGAAACCAGCCTTGGCCTGAAGCTTCTCTGTGAGCAACTCACTGCAGGTTTTCAGCGCTTGGGACTTGAACTGTCTTAATCAGACACATTAAGCAACAACATTTGTGTTTCTTGATCAGTCAAGTGGAGCAAGAGGAATCGGCTTGTTGCTGCAACTAATCATAATTGCCAATTAAGAGCTCGCTTTCAGTGAATGGCTTGAAATATTCAGTTAAAAGGCACTGTACCTGGAAGCAGCTGTGTCAGGAAATTAATTCATTACATTTATGGGGCGTGACTGGAAAAATGGAACAGGTATACTTTGAGAAAACTTGTTTACAAAACAGAAGAATATATTCCAGGAGATTTCATGCAGTTGGCTTTGATTCTCTCCCGAATCAGCCCAGGCTTGGCAGATGGCTCCTTCTCACATGCCACAAGCACTGGTTTGGAATTTTCTTCATAATAATATAACCAAGATGTCCTTGGAAATTACAGATAATATCACCTAAACCAGGGCAAATAGAAAACCATACAGTCTGAAATTGGATGAAGCAATTCCTTGAATGTGCTGTAAAAGAAGCATTAGCACCACTTACAGCAGCTTTCTAGTCCTAGGACTCGAAGAACTTTGCAGCAAGTGAGGCATCTTGCCTGTTCAGGACATTTATACAGTTGCTTCACAGACATCCCTGAGTCCTCATACAGGCATGTGAAGCCTCTGAGTTGTCAGGAGTCAGATGCAGTATCAGCCACACAGACCATCTTCAAAGTGGCCATGGGATAGGAAAGGTGCAGGGCCACTAAGAGGTCTGAAGCACAGGATAGGGCTAGGAGAGACTGTATTCCAGATTTGAGCTCGGAGCAAACCGTATCACAGCAACTTGCCACGAGATCCACTTGTAGTGCCTTGTATTGGGAGGGATACATTTCCAAATTGAAATAGTTATGGAAGTTGAAAGGTTGAGGTGCTTTTCCTTAAATCTGTGTTCAATGGTGAAGAGAAATTACAGTTTATCTTCCACTAAGCCATTTAATCAAGAGGTGCAGAAGCCAGCTCCCTCCCAACCTTGTCATTTCTTCATGGCTACTGATAGCAATCAGCATCATAGCCAAAGGCAGCCAAAAGGGAGATATTTAATATAACTGTATTCCTCCTTCACCTCCCTGCCTGCATGGTTTATGCTCCCCTTACTCTTTTGCTGAAGTTTCATTGCCACTGTCCCCATGGGCATTTCATCACTTCAAATTCTTCTGAGCCTGAGACAGGCATTAGCCAGCTCTGTCACAGCTTCCTAGACAGTTGTTACATAATGAGGCCAAGGGGCCTACAGTTAGAAGAGTACAGGTTTGGCCATGGTAGACCTTTGTAGGCCTGTGAGCATCTCCTCTTTTAGAGTCACATTCAGTTTCTTCAAAGAAAACAACACAATCATCACTCAGGACTAAAAGAGGAGGAGGGGTAAGGGATATGAAAAAAAAAAAAGGAAAAACAGATCTTGTTTCTTGTACCTGGTTTGCACTGGCACAAGTCAGTAAAGGAAGAGAAGGAAAAGATGGTGTTATGCCATCTTTAGTAACACTGCCAGCATGTCAAACCAGTAAGCATGTGGCCTCAGATAGCACACAGGAGGACATAGATCCTCTGTCATCCAATGCCATCATTAGGTATGTTCTGTCTATATCTGTTTATGCATTGCACCATGAGTGGTGGCACCATGTCTCATGGAAAACCCTGGAGAGCTGATGATCAAACTGAAAACTGTGCTGAGACTCTCCAACCCTCCCCACCTCTTGCCAGCAATATCTGTAGGGCATTCTGGGGAAAAGACACACTTCTCCTTGCCTTCTCAGTGGAAAAACGTGCAGTGTGTATCTTCCCTGAGGCCCTTCCCATGAGCTGTCATGGAGAAGCAGCAGCAATTCACCAGTGGCCTTGATCTCAATACCTGCTTCAGAGATCCCTTGGTCCTCAGGAGGATGAAGATGATGTAGAGAGGAATGCAGACCATGGAGGAGAGCGCCATCAGCCAGCCCAACACGTATCCCCAGGGTGGGTACACATAAGAATTGTTGTATTTCAAGGGTGTGTACTTGATTAGGGAGAACAAGAAGACAGCCTACGGAGCACAGAACACAAACATAGCCAGAGAAGAGGGAGTCAGGCAGTCCAGACCTGCACGTGCCAGCTAGGTGTCAATGAGCATGCTGTTGTGCATGAGCCAGCATGGCCATTGCTCACTGCAGCAAGCCAGAGCTTGATGCATACTGACAGCATGCAAGGTTATCTCAGCCAGGTCCAGGCTTCTCTGTAAGCTCCCTGTGGGTTCAACCTAAGCAAAACTAGCAGCAGATTTGAGGGTCCAGGAACACAGAGACATAAACCTAGTCAAATTGAGGTCAGAAACGGTTGCTGTCCTTCTCAGAAGCCTTCCAGAAGTACCAGGCACAGATTCATCCATCTTAGGGATCTCTAGCCACAGAACACTCAAATAATTTGGGTTGAATCAGGTTTACTTTGAAAATTCCCCCAATATTCAATTCCTAGTGGACTCTGAGGATGGAGGAACAGAATTCTTTTGTAAACTGCAGCTATATAGCCTATTAGTGTCTCCACAGGTGTCAGAGGAAACAGCTCACGAGATAAGATGTAGGAGCAGAATTTGGCACAGAAAACTTGTAAATGTCAGTGGAGTAAGACTGGACATGAACTTGAAAGAAGCAGGAACTTGCCTGTAGGGTGAATACCCAAAAAGAACAGTACCCACACAAAATAACGAAGGTGGATGGTATATTTTTAGATGGCTTATCCAGATGGCATAAAGACAGCCAGTAAATAAGGAAAAGCTCACCTGTCACTAACAGTCAAGGCTCACCTAGAACTCCACAGGGGAGAGATCTCCAACAAGAGATCCTTCCCCAGTGGTGGTCAGCCCTTAAATGGGGTCTGGGAGAGGTGGAGCCAGCCTCCACCCCTTCTGGTCACACAAGTGCATTGCCTTCACCTGTGCTCCCGCAGCTGACTCAGTGCTCACCTGAGGCGATCAATCAGTGGTTCAGGCCATGATTCAACAGTTCCCATATACTGCCTGTTGAAGTATTTTTGTTGTTGTCATCTTTTTGTTTGTTTGGTTTTAACAGTTGTCTGAGAAGTTTTCAGAGGTTTAATAATATAGAAAGCAAATGGCCTTAGAAAGATATTTCTGAGCCATGGGAGGTCACAGGAACAGGGGCTGAAGCAAGTTTTTCAGAACAGTCTAACACTCACCAGTCTTCTATTCAAAAGTAATTTGACCAAGCCTCTTCAGACTTTTAGGATACATTCTCCTTTGCCTTGTCAGTAAACAAGTGGTTTTTCAGGCTTAATTAATTTTCCATGCAAAAGATAAAGCTTGACAAAAGAAACAAGTTGCCATCTCAGCTATGGAAAAACTCTACTTTTCCACAGGAGCTTGATAAAATGACAGCAGCACCTTGACGACAAATCAGCTTTTTCCTACAGAGAATGTGGAGACCCAGAATAATATGGTATGTTGTCATATTTGCACATACTTACCAAGCACAGACCCGGGGTGAACACCAGCCAGCATATCTTCATCAAGGGCCATGGTCGATAACCAATCATGTCCTCAATGTTGTCGTAGAAGCGGTTGGCACCTTGGCCACCAGCCAGCACAGAGACAAAGTCAGAGGTGAGGAGGTGAGATCATTGCTGTTTCCTTCAATCACTACTCACATCAAATCTCATTTTTCATTATCCTCAGTGTTTTCTCCTAGCAAAAAAACATAGCTTCCCTAATAACATGGCAGGCTTTCCTGGTATCCTGAATACTCATCTGTGGCTAAATACAGATGGAAGCTTTTAATTTCAGCCATTACTTACCAGAAAGCTTGACATAAAATAAATAACCTGTCCCTCAGACAGCAACAGTTGCAAGTCAAAGAACGCAGCCTCTGGCATGAGGGGTATTTGGTTTACAGGTCAACAAGGGAAGTTCTTGCTGGTGGAGCACACGGGAATGTGTGAGCCCAGAGTGATGCAAGAAACAAAGAGAGTGGGGAACACCAAATAAAACCCTCTCTTTGTTACCAGATCAACACACCAAAGAGCTTTTGTCAAGAATCTCACTGAACTGGGTATTTCACCTGTCATGAAGAGCCTGCTTTCCACAGAATACTTTCTTTTGGGCATAAAACCAAAAGACTTGGCAATCCAAACTCTGTTGGAAAACACATCTTCCATCTGCAAGTATTGCTGTTCTGTTCAATGAAAGTTAATCTGTGGATGTCTGATCTCTTCCTTCTCTCATTGTTCAACTAAGTTGCTTGACTGGCCCATTGAATTGAAGTCTAACTCCTGTACACATAACATAACACCACGGAAAGAACTGACCCTGTGTTCAAGAAATATTCAGAGTGTTCAGGTTAATTACAGGGTTTAAAAATAAGTCAGCTTCTCTGACATCGCCCATGGTAGCCTGCACCCACCTGAACCCCATGATGCACCAGAGTGGGAAGTACTTCCAGAAAGCATCTAAAAATCATTCCACAGATCAGACTCTATGCATTGACTGTTCTCAAACCAAGCACAAACTTGAAATGCATGCAGTGATATCCAGAGGAGGCAATATAATGCAGATGGAAATCAGCAGAGCTTCTAGTAAACTCTAGGATGTCTTCAAAGAATTAGATCCTCACATGGGCCAAAAGGAGATGTAAAATGAAGGAGAATCAAAAAGTCACCCATAAGAATGCACTAAGATCTTCCTAACTACAAGAGATTCTAAGTCAGACTTCTTCAGGTAAAACAGGGCAATAATATTAGACAAAAAGCTGGAGGTAACCTGCCCAGAGAAAGGGTTACTGTATTTATCTTACTGAAGTTTTATCATGGTGCTTAGCTGATAAAGGACAGCTTCTGCCTATAGGGTTCTTCATCTCATTGCAAACTCATTGCCAGGGTTCTTACCTTCCAATGAGCCGAGACCTTGCTTCCTTGCATCCTGACTGGCTGGGCAAAATTTATCCTAGGGGATTTGCCACACTACCAAGTGTTTAAGGTTTAATGTGTTTTGTTGTATATTTTTCTGTCTTAGAACTAAGTCCCAGCATCTTATTTCCTTTATGAGAATTCTACAAAAGCACATAACGTGTGTTTTTCTTTAATGTAATTCTTTGTGTTATTTTCTCTATCCCATGACTAATGTTTGCAGAAAAGCTCCCTTAAAACCAGATTTTGAAGCATTTAGGAAAGAGGATGGGGAGGAGCACGTTCTTTGAATACCTCATGGTTCCCAACTTAAGTTGGCAAGTTAACAAGTAGCCTCCAGCAAAAACAAGCTGCAGCATATCAAGGG
>VXAB01003171.1:560299-582249 GCA_013399175.1 Odontophorus gujanensis | reverse complement strand
TCCCAAAATATTAGAAGGATTGAATAGATTTCCTGCAGGGAATCCCATATATCTCTCCAAAGAGACTCGTTGGAAAGAACAAGGAAGTTTGCTGCTATACCCAGTATCTCAAGACAAGGGAGTTCCTACACAGGATCAGGACAATTGTCCACACGTGCCAGTATCATATATTTTGAAAGCATATATTTTCAAAGATGCTACATCCTTTCCTGAAAAATCATTTTATTTTATTACATAAGTTCATGGGAATAAATTTCATATAAATCCAACTGGAGATTAGCTTATGTCCTTACATCTTGTCTTTATGGAGCCCTTCTCATTCTAAGTAGCTTATAACAACTGCAAGTAATACCCAAACTGAAAAGGATAAAGATTTTTCTTCCACACCCAGAAACAGTGAGTTTCACAGATGAACTAAATAGTCCAGGAAATATTTCTCAATATGTCCTGGTTTCAGCTGAGATAGAGTTAATTTTCTTCCCAGTGGTTGGTATAGTGCTGTGTTTTGGATTCTGGATGAGAATAATAATAACGCATTGATGTTCTAGTTGTCACTGAGAAGTGCTGCACAGAGCCAAGGACAATTCTGCTTCTGGTGCTGCCCTGACAGTGAGGGAACAGAGGAGGCAGAAGGAGCTGGACAGAACCAGGACAGCTGACCCAGACTGGCCAAAGGGATACCCTGTAGCATGCAGTGTTATGCTGAACAACAAAATAGAGAGGAGTTGGCCAGGAGGCGAGCTGGTGCTCAGGAAATGGGTTGGGCATCAGACAGTGGGTGGAGAACAATTGCTCTGCGTATCACTTGCTTTGTGTATAATTATTATTATTATTCATTTTCTCCCATTTTTCTGTCTGATTAAAGTGCCTTTAGCCTGCTTTCCACAGAATACTTTCTTTTGGGCATAAAACCAAAAGACTTGGCAATCCAAACTCTGTTGGAAAACACATCTTCCATCTGCAAGTATTGCTGTTCTGTTCAATGAAAGTTAATCTGTGGATGTCTGATCTCTTCCTTCTCTCATTGTTCAACTAAGTTGCTTGACTNTTTATCTCAACCTACAAGTTCTACCTTCTTCTGTTTCTGTCCTGCATCCCCTGGGTGAAGCGAGAGGACAATCAAACAGCTGCATGGAGCTGAGTTGTNGGCCCATTGAATTGAAGTCTAACTCCTGTACACATAACATAACACCACGGAAAGAACTGACCCTGTGTTCAAGAAATATTCAGAGTGTTCAGGTTAATTACAGGGTTTAAAAATAAGTCAGCTTCTCTGACATCGCCCATGGTAGCCTGCACCCACCTGAACCCCATGATGCACCAGAGTGGGAAGTACTTCCAGAAAGCATCTAAAAATCATTCCACAGATCAGACTCTATGCATTGACTGTTCTCAAACCAAGCACAAACTTGAAATGCATGCAGTGATATCCAGAGGAGGCAATATAATGCAGATGGAAATCAGCAGAGCTTCTAGTAAACTCTAGGATGTCTTCAAAGAATTAGATCCTCACATGGGCCAAAAGGAGATGTAAAATGAAGGAGAATCAAAAAGTCACCCATAAGAATGCACTAAGATCTTCCTAACTACAAGAGATTCTAAGTCAGACTTCTTCAGGTAAAACAGGGCAATAATATTAGACAAAAAGCTGGAGGTAACCTGCCCAGAGAAAGGGTTACTGTATTTATCTTACTGAAGTTTTATCATGGTGCTTAGCTGATAAAGGACAGCTTCTGCCTATAGGGTTCTTCATCTCATTGCAAACTCATTGCCAGGGTTCTTACCTTCCAATGAGCCGAGACCTTGCTTCCTTGCATCCTGACTGGCTGGGCAAAATTTATCCTAGGGGATTTGCCACACTACCAAGTGTTTAAGGTTTAATGTGTTTTGTTGTATATTTTTCTGTCTTAGAACTAAGTCCCAGCATCTTATTTCCTTTATGAGAATTCTACAAAAGCACATAACGTGTGTTTTTCTTTAATGTAATTCTTTGTGTTATTTTCTCTATCCCATGACTAATGTTTGCAGAAAAGCTCCCTTAAAACCAGATTTTGAAGCATTTAGGAAAGAGGATGGGGAGGAGCACGTTCTTTGAATACCTCATGGTTCCCAACTTAAGTTGGCAAGTTAACAAGTAGCCTCCAGCAAAAACAAGCTGCAGCATATCAAGGGACAGCCAGCCTGTGTGGGAGCCCAGCCTACATCAGAAAACAGAACCCTAAAACTTCCAACCTGCAAATCTCATGAGGCTTCAGATAACATTTCTGAAAATATATTGGGGATGAAGGGGAGACGATATAAAAATATGTTCTGCCACAAAGCCAAAATCTTCCAAGGGCTAGAAATAAAAAGGAGAGTGTGATAAATGATACGACTGCAGAATAGCGCAGTCTCTTACACAGTACAGTGTTTCCACAGAAACACACCATGATGTCAGATATACGATGGATAAATTAATTCACTCTGACAGCTCAAGTCAGTTGCACTGCAAATTTTGGATGAAGGATCTAGTGAGAGATGTAGTGACAAAAGAAACAGAAAGATGCCAGGACAAAAGAAAGACACAACACACACCTGTTCTCTATGAAGGAAACAACACGAACCTTACACTGTTAGTTACGGCATGGCTCCACCTGTCCTCATCCCTATTCTCAGCACTATTCCCATCAGGTCCCGTGTTTCCAGGACCACTGTGGCAAACAGTAGGGTGACATGGTGAAACGCAACGGATGCTGACACGAACAGTGAGGGCTGACATGAATGGGAGCTTTTACATGTTCTGCATTTCACTGGATATGGAAAAGTAATCAAGCTAAAGAAGCCCTCAGTTCAGTCACTCAGCATTGGCTTTTTGTGCAGTCTAGAAGCTGGAGGATGTGTGCAGGAACCCCCCCCCCACCCCCCNAATAACGCATTGATGTTCTAGTTGTCACTGAGAAGTGCTGCACAGAGCCAAGGACAATTCTGCTTCTGGTGCTGCCCTGACAGTGAGGGAACAGAGGAGGCAGAAGGAGCTGGACAGAACCAGGACAGCTGACCCAGACTGGCCAAAGGGATACCCTGTACCATGCAGTGTTATGCTGAACAACAAAATAGAGAGGAGTTGGCCAGGAGGAGAGCTGGTGCTCAGGAAATGGGTTGGGCATCAGACAGTGGGTGGAGAACAATTGCTCTGCGTATCACTTGCTTTGTGTATAATTATTATTATTATTCATTTTCTCCCATTTTTCTGTCTGATTAAAGTGCCTTTATCTCAACCTACAAGTTCTACCTTCTTCTGTTTCTGTCCTGCATCCCCTGGGTGAAGCGAGAGGACAATCAAACAGCTGCATGGAGCTGAGTTGTCTGCTGGTTTAAACCACAACACAGTACGGCCTGTTTGAACTGACAGCATGGAGCCTATGACAAAATCCTCCCTTTAAAATCTTTTCTCCTAGGCTTTATTTATTTGCATTCATCTCAACTGCGTATCATCCACAGGATGTCAGCACGTGATGACCTCGGTGCCACGCCACAGCTCTGAGCTTGTGCCTGCTGCTCTCTTGCTGTCCCAATCCTGCAGTGCCCACACCTGTGCCAAACCCATGCAAAATGCTGGCAGCAGATTTGCTGGGGCACTGCAGGAACTGTGTGCCATTTGGGTACCAGGTGCTTTTAAAGAGCCTTTGTGATCCATGAATACAAGGTTGCCTGTAGCAGGTGCATCCAAGAGGATAAAGCAAAGCCAGCTAGTGCAGCCTGATGGGCAGGATCCAGCCAGGAGGAGCCCGCTGCTGCTGCTGCTGCTGGCAGACAAGCTGCATGTGAGCAAGAGAGGAAGATTTATACCAGCTCAACAAAGATTCACCCTGCAGCCACCCACAGGTGCCTGCTGGCATACGTTTGCTTTAGCTTTGTAAACAGTTCTAATGGTTTCGGCCCCAGCTCTCATGCAGTGATGGAGGTGCACACTTTCTGCTGCAACAGCCTATCCTAATGTGCATGCTGTGACCACCTGAAAAACTAAAAAACATCACTCCCATACCGTGCTCCTGTGGCATTGTGCTGCAACCCTGGTGCACAAGAAGAGTACCCACTTATATGAGCGATGTGTCACAAAAAATGGAAGGGACACAGGTGGGGGAAGAAACCAAACCACCTCTGTCCTTCCCTGCAGCAAACAGGGCTGGCAGGTGGGATGCCATGAGGTCCTTGTGCAGGCAGAGAGCAGTACGTGAGGAAAGCCTTAGATCTGAGCAAGAGCATCTGCCTGTCAGCAGAGGGAAGCTGCCAAGTGGTGGGCGGCTGGCGTATGTGCTGGGAGAGGGGAAACTCAGAGCGTGTATTTGTGTTAGCAAAAATGCTGTAATTCTTCACAGTGTAAGCAAGTGGCTTGGTCCTGCCAATTCTGAGGCTGGGAAAATAGCAGTAGTTGGCACTAGGCACTTCTTCTCCATTAAGATGGCCTCTCTCAGCCTACTGACTGCACTTCAGCCCAGAATCAAACCCATGGAATGGCTACTTGCCATGAGGAGCAGGGCAGAATGAGGGAAGAATTGACAAACTGTGATGTAAATTTAATATAGCTCAGGGTGGTGATACTGAAGCTGTGTCACGCATGGATGAAAATCTCCTTCTCCTTAGAAATCTCATGGGGAATGTGCAGAAGTTGACTGAAATCTAGTCTAGCCAAAGTCTGGCACTGCAAGCTCTCAGATGAGCTTCCTCCACAGGACCTCTCTCTAGAATAAATCTCTCCACAGACATGCATTTCTTGCATCCCTGGAAGGTTAAACACAAGCAGCAGGACCTGCTCCCATTTCAGTAAGAGAGAAGTCCTTCCAGACTAGGAATTGTTTCGATTTGTTTGAGTGTTTAAAGAACCTGAGAACACCTTTATCAGCAACTGCACTACAACTATGGAAAGCTCTATAAAACTGCACGTACCAAAGAAAGCAAATGGGGCTGACTATTCACCCATCTCTTCTGAACTAAGATCTGTGGGCACAAAATGGAACTGGCAGGTAGCAGGTTCAAAACAAGCAAAATTGTGATTCCTCATACTACAGTGGACCAAGCTGTGGAACTCCTTGCTGTGGGGTTTTTGGATTCTAAGTGTTTATATGAGCTAACTAGGAAAAAATACAGAAGATAAATAAACAGAAAGATTTTACTTTGGGCCCTGGAGATCCTTGAATTACAAGCTTTTAGAACCTGGAAGAATATTCCCAGAAAATATAATTGCTAACTTATCCCCTATACTCCTTCCTAAGCATCCACTGCTAGCCATCAAAAAAAAAAAGATGTGAATGATGCTCATGCCTGCAGTATTCCTTAGGTTGAGAAGGATACACTGCCTGGTGCAGCAAGGATCCACCAGGTGCTATTTTTGGGGATGCTGTCAGTTTGGTCTAATCTGACATATATTTCACTTCGTGCTATCCTTGCAGATGCTGGACTCCCATATCAAGAATCAGATGAATGTGGCACTGAGGGACATGGTCAGTGAGCATGGTGGTGATGGGTTGATTGTTGGATTAGATGAACTTAGAGGTCTTTTCCAACCTTAGTGATTCTGTGATTCTGTTATGCCAAGGCCAGGAAGCTGCTGCTCCATAACACACGAAACTAACCCTTTCACCTGGAAACCACCAGCTTCAATATGTACCTCAGTGAGGTGAACTGAAGCCTGTTGTCTCAGGCACTGCTCAGCAGGGCAGAGACCTTCCATGGGATACCACAGGACACTGCTTACTGCACACCAACAAGTAGGTGTTTTCCTTCTGGTAGTTCACTGAGCTCAGCCTAATCCTTCATCCTGCACGGTTTGGTTACAGTCCTCACTGAGAGCCAAGGCAGTCCCACCCACTTCTTCCAGAACTGCCATCACAGCCCATGAGAAAGATAAAGCATGCATTGTCACAGAAATGACACAGAGCAAGTCTGCATCCCAGCACTTTGTGTGAAATGAACTGGCAGGATTAAACCAAAGGCACAGGGTACAAATTGAAACAAAGTCTAAAGAACAGGGAGTCACTCTTCCGTAGCTGGTTTTCTAACCCATTGGAGGAATGGAAAGAGTAGCAAGGTAAGACAATATGAGACAGCTTCAGAGATGGAAAAGTCATTTCTACTCTAAATGTGGAGCAGTTAAGAAATGCCGTGAGGAAACACACTGGAAACCAGGCAAGAAAGAGGGTAATTACAGCATTTCTTTGCTTTCTAACGGAGTGATGGACCTTTTCCATCCCCCTCCACTTTTCCACCCCCAGCCCTTGCCTTCAGAAGAAGCAGCACAGGTTTTTTGTCCTCTACTTACCGTAAACCCATCCTACACAGATGACTTCAAAAATGGCCAGGAAGAGCAGGCACGTGCCACTGGCAGCATAGTAATCAAAGAGCTGGAAGATGTACATCCCACCCTGTAACAGAGGTAGAGAAGAGGGAGTTAGGGCAGGTTTCTATGTCCACAGGAGCACACTGGTATTGGTTTGGGTTTCTTAATCGCCTAGCAAGTTTCCAGTATTACTTCAAAACACTATGGTAGTGAAAATCTCTGCACCCAAAAACCGGTATCCTGATGATCAGGATATTCACATGATACCTTATTTTGGCTGCATCCATTTTTACATATTTCTCAAGGTCCATACTCCTCAATGGCAGGCACACTGCTTCCTGCTGCCCCTACCTCTGGCTTGAGCCCTGTCTTCTTGCCATTAGCCAGCTCTACAACTCAATCGTCCCTCATATTTTCGTGTGTTTTTGCAAAGAGAAAGCCACGCCAACAGAAGTAAAGCAGATGTTTTCCAAGGTTGCTGAAGGTCTCTAACCACTGACAGAGTAGTGGAATCCCTTCATCCTGACACATATAAGGTGATGTCCTGCAACGATGAATGTGAGTGCCTCCACTGAGGGACATACCAAATCCATGAATCCTGAGTTCAGTTTCCCACAGTCAAAGCTCTCTTGATCACATGCATAGCACTGCATCAACACATTGCATCCAGAGATGACAGGTTCCCCCATTGGCTCAGGCAAGGTGATGCTGCACTCATTACCCCGTCCTTCCTTCCCACCACCCTTCGTCTCATGCAAAGCAGCCAGCAAATGATCATTGCCCTTAGAACAGCTTCTGAATATGCAGCTCAGCTTGTTTGAGCAAGGTGGTATTTGCATAAGGAAGACTTATCGAGATGCAGGGCTGTCTCTGTGGCTTCATAGCAGGTGCAGGAGCACCACACTGTCAGCAATGCTGGCTGAGAGACACCAGATAATACATTGGAAATGAAGGATAAGCAAAAGCATCAAAGACAAGCCTGCTGCCTCTAAGTGCTTCTCCAGAGCAGTCACACAGGGTTTCTGGTGCTTGGCTGTAGCCCAGCTCCACCTCTCTTACCTCAGTGATCAGCAGTAAGCCCAGTAGGTAGCACATCACTGCAATGGCCAGGATCAGCAGCTCCCGACGTCCTTTCTTTCGAAACACTCCCGGGAACATGTCAATAAGAGCTGTCACCATGCTTTCCACACAGACAAACTGCAGAAGAATACAGGTCACAAAGCCCAACTTCTCCCCTTCCCCGAGAACAAGCTCACTGCCCTTTTTTCCTCAAGACTTGGAGATTTGTCCCAAGAAAGCTAGGCCAGCAAGAAGCAGAACAATCAACAAGGTGAGGCAAGAGGGGACCTTGATTGAGGGAACAATGAGAAATTAAGGTCCAAAGGATACAAGTAAAGCCTCAGCAGAATGACCTGCCCGGCAGCCAGGCCATGACACACCCTCTCCCACAGTTTCACAGTACTCGGCTGGGTTTTTCTCCTGCAATACTGGAGGGTACAAAGTGGATGCAAAACCATTCCTCCTTGCAGTTGCAGATGTGCTGGGACACCCTCACATACACGTGAGTATAAGGTTGCCAAACAGAGATGCCACCACACATACCCACTGGCCTCTCTGCAGCCCTGGCTGTGAGTATCCATGGTGTGAAAGAGCTGTGAACAGCATGGAGAATGTATTTGAGGTACCAGCAAAACATATAACAATCTAGTCCTTTCCCACGGGCATGAGGATGTGCTCAGAGAGGCAACAGGGAGTTAGACTAGGAGGGTTAGTTTGCTGTACCTGGCTGTCCAGTCCCAAGAAGATCAGCATGAGGAAGAAGAGGCAAGACCAAAGCTGAGACACAGGCATCATTGTTACTGCTGTCGGGTATGCTATGAAAGCCAAGCCAGGACCTGTCAACAGACAGCAGCATGATCACATCTGGAAGCACTGGTACTGCAAACCTCGCTGCAGACACCACAGTGACAGAGGATATAGGTAACATCTTGGGCTTCACTTCAGAAAAGCCTCCCTCCCCAACCTCCTTGGGCTCAAAGTCTGCTGGAAAAACCTACCTGATTCAGCCACTTCCGCAATGGGTACCCCCTGCTCTCGAGCCATGAAGCCCAGCACAGAGAAAATGGCAAAGCCAGCAACAAAGCTGGTGGCACTGTTCAGGAAGCAGAGCATAATGCAGTCCCTGCAGGAAGAGATGAGAGAGCACACTGTCCCCCTCCGCACAACAGGCCTGCTTCCCCAGGCGGACAGCAAGAACTGAGGTTGGGCTGGAGAGGTACCTAGAGCCATGCTGACTGTGCAAGGCACATCAGATACTAGAGGAAGGTGTCAACACGTTGCTCCATTGGTGACAGATACATTCTGGGGTGCTGTGGGAATGCATTAATTGCCTGGCTAGCAGCCACAGTAGCACCTCTTTGAGAAGGGCAGAAGAGATGACTGATGTCTCCAGAGCACCGTTAAATTTTCCCATCTGTGCTGGAGCAACACTGGATGGAATAACAGAGCCCCAGCTCCACAGGACTCTGAGGAACGTGTCAGAAATGGTCTTGATGGCTTTACTGAGCTTCGTGTCAGGACATGGAGAAAATAGAGCTGTATTTCAAGGGCAAGGAAGAGGCCAGATTGACTTGATTAATCTCCTTGATAGGATCAGAATGCCACTGGAAATACATTACCCTGCTGACAGTGAAGAACTAAAGATGGGGCCCAGCCATCTCCATCTTTGTACCATTTTCCCTACCTAGCAAGTGGCAGCATAGCTAGACATGCAGCCCCTGCTCATTCACCCCATCAAAACAGCATGTAGTATCGCCACGGTGGCTGGGCACACTCCACATCCATTCCTCCTCCTCCAGTCCCTTCAGTTTCCAAGCTGACTCATGCAGGAGAGTGCTGCTAGAACACTTCTCTGGAGCTCCTGCATTGCCCTAGCCAATCTTCATCCCTATACTGAGTCCATCCCAAACTTTGAGCATGTCCTTATTCAAAATAGCATTGACCAGAAGTCTCCCTTCATCAGGTACAGCCCTGTGCTCTTTGTCTTTGACAAAATTTCTAGAAGGATGCAAGGAACCTGGGCTCCTCTTACCTGTAACAGTTGTTGGTGTATTTATTGTAGCTGCCCAGAGCTGTCAGGCACCCCTGGCATATAGCATATGAGAAGAGAATCTGTGTGCCTGCATCCATCCAGACCTGGAACAGAGAAGGTCAGTGGTCTCCAGACCTGGTGGCAAAACAAACAAGTGGCTGTGCCTTGCCTGCCAAACACCCCTACTCTGGAGCTGAACAAACCGTGTGGGATTGGGGGCGCAATGGATGCAGAAACTGGAATACATCTCTGGGAAACTGAAGTATCAGATGAAAAGACCTCTAGAAAAAGGCTCCTGTGGGGACTGTGCTTGCACGTGAGAGTGACACAAGGGTATTGGCCAGTGCTGAGTGGGCTCCTTCCCCTCCACTCCATCCCTGTTAACCAAGAAGGGTCCCTTGGTCTCCTAAAGCACTGCAGGGTGAACTCCAACACTGCTCACGTGCCCTGTCAGAAATTCAGGGTAACAGGAGGGAACACAGCCCTCCTTCTGTCTTTGCACTCCCCCTCATTCTCTTTTTCCTCTAAGCAGCAGAAAACAGCCAGGCAGCTGCAATTTGGCAGCTTGCAAACAATCCCAGCCTGGGTACTGCTGCTCAGATCCACAGGAGTGTGTGGCACAGGTACACACACACTCCCCCACACTTTGCACTCTCTGAAATGAATAGCAGGATTCCTCACTCCTGCTATGCTACCTTGCTGCAGCCTGGAAGGACCACATAGGCTTTGTTTAGGCTTTAAAAGACTGGGAGGTTTTCAGTGAATAAGCTGTGGCCACGAATATAAAACACACTCAGCCCCCATTGCCCCCCCCGCCATTTATTTTGATATTAAAATGCCATTTATGTTCGGCTGGCTCTTGTGTTCAGCACACCACAGATTTTGTATTGACAACACATAATTGCATCTGAAAGCCATTTGGGGG
Source organism: Odontophorus gujanensis (assembly GCA_013399175.1). Lineage (NCBI taxonomy): Eukaryota > Metazoa > Chordata > Aves > Galliformes > Odontophoridae > Odontophorus > Odontophorus gujanensis. The sequence goes on along the minus strand of VXAB01003171.1, from coordinate 571,917 downwards.
AAGACAGCGTGTTTGGCAGCTGGTTTGGGAGCAGTTGGGGCTGCAGCCATCTGGGAAGATGCGGGAGGTAAGCTAAGGCTGTGGGCTAAGCATATTGCTTGGCTGCCTCCACAAAAAGATTTAGCAGCAGAATAATTAGCAGCAATGTCATTTAAATGCCCTCCTTGGGGCTGGGGAGCTGCATTAGTACTTCAGAGGGATGGCACACGCAGTCTGCATGCACTGCTGAGCCCACCTGGGAGAGAAAGCAACCTGCTGAGACAAAGATGTTGGGGTCTTTGGGACAGGAGTGCTGCCCACCTGGATTGGGGAAGAGACCTGACTGCATGCTGGGGCATGCACTGTTGGCATGTGGTTGGTCCCAGACAAAGTACTAAGGGGGCCTGAAGAAATGGAAAGTGGTAGACTGCTCCCTCCCCAACCTTTTCTTAATTATTTGTATTTAAGACCCAGCAAAGCCATCTGCTGAGTGCTGAATATTTCATGCACTCCTCTGATTTTGCTGAGCCCATGAGTAGCAATGACCTAATATGCCCATATGCTGCAGATGCAAGCAGAGAATCTGCATTACATGGGGCCCAGGCCCTACTCACTCTTTAAGGAGGTCCCCCCAGTCTGAAGGCCTGCCTTCAGAGCAGGCAGCCAAAACCTCACCTGCCCCACTCACCTGTGGGTCAGCCAGCCTGGAGACATCTGGCTTCAGGTAGAAGACAATCCCCTCGGCAGCACCTGGCAGTGTGACTCCCCGTACCAGCAGAATGACCAGCATGACATATGGGAAAGTGGCAGTGAAGTACACAACCTGCAGGGAAACCAGAGAGGGTTTGTTGGGGGTGCAGGCATTACTTTGTCCCATCTCAAGCCCCCACCTGGTAAATGTCCCTGGACCCTGTCTCTGGCCATGGCCACTTCTGCTACAGTGGATGTGGGATGGGGAAGGGATTAATCAAGGTTACATCTCAGCAGTGATTTTGTTAATCTACTCTCTGTTCCTCACCCAAGGCTGTGCCACTGGTTGCTCTTGCTATTTTCTCTTTCCAGTCATCATCATTTCCCTGCTCTCAAGCTGTTCTCTTCATCTTTCTAAAGCTGCAAAAGAAACCAACGTCTCTTCCTGTCACTGAGTTTTAATGAGGAGTTATTAAAATTGTCCTATTCCCAGCAAGGGGTTTCCAAATTAAACAGCAACTTTTTCTGCCCAGTTTGAGACACTGCATTTCCAGGGGTGCTCATGTGGCTCCCTCATCCCTGCAATGCCTCTGTGCTCATGGGTAAAAAATGGAGACAACAGGAGCCCCAAAGTCCATCAAGAAAACATATATCTTTGTTTCTGCAGAGCCTTCTTTTCTCATCTCTTTCTATGCTATGTAAACAAATATTACAGTAGAATTAATCATCCCTAATCTACTGCCCAATGTAATTTGTTGTTGTTGTTGTTGTTTGCAAAATATCCAGGAACAATCTGCAACTTCTTAACATTTATTCACTACTACAGTTCATCCAAGTAAAATTAAAGCTTGTTTACTGTATGGATTCAAAGTGAGGGGGTCAAAAATGAAGTTGTTGCTGCCTAGTGATAATTGGTCAGATCAGTCACAGTACGTGGCACTTCTACTGCTCCCTGACTGAAAGAGAGTAGGAGCATTTTTGGCACAAGCATGAAAATCTACTTTCAGAAATCACTTCTGTGGAACATCTGTACAGATCAACTGATTGCATCAGGAAAGGAAAGATTGAAAGTGTGCAAGAGCGGGCAAAATGAACAAAAGAAAAAGGCTTTCAATGAAAATGGGTCTTTTTGGGGTTATTTGAAATTATTTTCCTGAGGTTAACATTGTTTCTTTAAGTTTAGACTCCTTAAATGACAGAAACATAGGCACAGGAGTCTGGCAGGGTTATCTGACTGGTGCAGTCCTTCAGTCAAGCACAGCATTTGTTTACTCTGCAATGGGTAAACAAAACTATGCACATACCCAGAGTTTCAGGGACCTCCCTACTGCCTGTCCCAATGTGTAGTCAGGGTTGAAAAAGAAAGGAGCTGAGTTTCATGGCGGTGCTCCTGTAAATCTCAGTGTGACAGCCTGCAGAGCGGGCACTGGTTTGCCTGGCTTGTGAAGTGGGACAGAAAACCCCACTCTGTGTTACTCATCTTGTTCATACACTTGACTAGGAAAAAGTAGGTCCTATATTTAAAACCTTGCAATGGGAAAATCTTCCATGGTCCCAGGATAGCCATGACAGCTACTGCCTGCACTCTCACTTTCTGGGTTGACTTTGCCAAACCCAACTTCTTGTGAACTTCTTCAAGGGAACTCCTTCAGCCTTCTCTTGCAAGGCAAACTCCCTGCACCTGAGCAGCACTGGGCAAAGGAAAGGGTTGGTGGGAAGAGAGCTGAGAGCTGATGGGAACCTGCAACAACTCAATAGCACTTCCGTGCAGACTGAACAGCCGTTCAGACCCAGGTTCACAAGATCAGAACGAAAACTCTTGTGAAGGTGGCACTGCATTATCAAACCAGCTTATATGGAGCATCAGAGATTGACAATTTAAAATCCCCTCTCCTGACAGATGTGGAATCTTGGTCTACCCCCTTGAGAAGTGGTGAATGACAGGTCAGCAACAGCAAGAGTATAGCAGAATGCACAAAGTGACATGCTGAGCCCAAGACCACAGAGACAGAGAGAGTATAAAAGGAAGCCCAAAGGAAAGCACAAAGACATCTCTCCCACTCCAAGTATTTTGCAGGATAAAGAAGCAGGAGAAATTAGTGATCTATTCACTGAGGTAGTTGCAGGCAGAAGCTTCTCTATTTTGCTTAAGTGTTTAATTATTTCCAGGGACAGAAAGCTCAGTACTGAAGAGGATCTAGCTAAAAACATAAACAAGTCACAATAGGACAACACACTGATGTGTGGATGGTTCCCATGGGCATTTGTGGAGTATCATCAGCCATTGTTGGTGCCTGCAGGGACAAACTTGACCTACGATTGCCATCAGTTCCCAGCTCTTCCGCTGTTTTTCCCTCCCCATTTGCCTGATTTTTTGTTCTTCCTCTCATGGGTCAAATGCAAGTAATATAAATCAGTATGAACCCACCAGATTTTAGGTTTGACTTTGGTGCTGTGTTTCCAGCCTCTACTTCATGAAAAGGTAAAAGAGATTGGGTAAGAAATGTAAGATGAGTACAAGGAAGATTGTGGATGAGGAGGACAATCTCTGTTCCTACTTTTCCCGTGGACTTGACACCCTTCCAGATGCAGAAGTAGCAGATGATCCATGCCAGCAGGAGACACAGAGCCAGCTCCCAGCGCACAGTGCCCAGTTTGTGAATACCTTCTGTGAGTCCCAGGACTCTCTTCCTGCCGGTATCCAGGGACAGGGAGAAAAGCATTAACATCCCCGACCCCATTAATCCAAATACAACTTTGTCATTTTAACCCATGAAATGATTAAGTAGATCAGCCTGGACTCCCAGATGAGTGAATTACTCCAGCATTGCCAAATGCTCGCTTCTCTGTCATTCCTGTGGATGCTGCTCCACTGTGCCCTGCAGCTAGTCCAAGCCCTCCCACCCTACTGCAGTTTGCCCATCAGACCCACACACCATGAAATCACCACCTGCCCCTCATCGCTCCATCACTTGGTCAGCTGCTGGACTGACACATCTCCATTCAAAGCAAGCTACCTACGTCATCATCAACCCATGGTCACTTCTCTTCTTCACCTCCTCATATACTACAGGCACCCTACACATTAGTTTAAGCGGTCTTTCTGTTTCTCACATCCTTTCTTCAGCCTCATTCCCTGGACACTCCCTATCATCAAGATGGACCACGGGAGAGCTCAGCCCTGCAGCTCATGGAGTCCCAGCAGCTCAGCCCCACACTTAGGATTCCTGCGCACTCCTTCCTCCAAATCAGCTCTCTTGTTGTTCCCTTTGCATTGCAGCTTGTGCAGAAACCCTGAACAATTATTTCTGAGAGGTTGCTGGCCTTGCTAATCCATAGATACAAAGAACAGAACAGGAAAGAGTCTGGCAACATGCAGACTTCTGCATCCATGGGCACATCTCCTCATATTCTTTGTGCTCTTTGGTTGTTGCAAGGGACAATCTCACCCCTCTCAGGAGGGCTTTAAGAGCTACAGAATAAAAATTATTGCCAAGGCTATTCCTCTGGCATCCCTCTCTGTTATGAGATCTTCTCCAGTTGAGGAAGCAGCATGATTCCTGCAGCCATTTCAATCTCTGTGGGCTGCAGTGAGAAGATGCTGGCCTGGTGCAAACTCCTCTTTCAGAGGTGACTCAGTGCCTCCAGATCCATGGCCAAACCTCCCTGAGTGCCTCTCTGGTTCCTCACCTGTCTGCCTCAGATGTCTCCCCTCCATGTATGAAGACAGGGAAGACAGATAGACCTCTTCCTTTGACAAGATGTGTTTAGAAGAAGTGAAATAGCAGCTTTTCCCCTTTCTATTTCACTGTAGAGGACTGATTAGCCTGCTCTGGCCTCTTCTTACACAGTACTTCCTTCTTACAGGAAGTCCTCATCTTCTTTTTGTTTTTCTTTTCACCCTGACATCTCAGTGTCAGAATATGTGCATGTGTGCATATGAGCTCCCTGGGCAGGCATGCTACTGCAAGCAGCCTTCAAGGTTCATTTAGTTCTCCTGGAATCCATAAAGATCTCCTTGGCAGCTCTGTGCACTGTGTTCCCCATGTCTGACACGCCCCTGTCTGATATGTGGCACCTCACTTGGCCTTATGGAATCCCCTTCCAATCCAGCATATTTCCTGGGTGGGAGAAGAGCCTGAAAGGAAGGAAGGTGATCACATACTCCCAAAACTCAACCACTGGGGAGGTGGCGTTCGCAGGCACAGTCCTGTTGTCCCAGTCGGAGCTATTCAGAAAGTCCACACAGAGATCTACCAAAAGAAAAGGAAGTCAATGAGCCAGAGCAATTCTCCAAGGCTCCCTCATGAGGGATGCTCCTTCTCCACTGTACCCTAACCTTCATGCTGACTGTACACAGACTCTTCACCCAGTGCTATAGAACATCTCACTAAACTCTTGTATCTCATTAAAGCATCTCATTAAAGTTTGGTACTCTCCAGCTATGAATTCCAGACCTGCAGTAGGCAGAGGACTTGGAGAAGGAGAAAGGGGGAGGGCAATTTCCTGCCATACGGAAACCACATGACTGCAAATTGTAGATTACTGTGGGATAGCCACTGTAGATAGCAAAAAACAAAAAAGATACAAAACCAAAAAATATATAAAATCTCATTCCTCCACACCACACATCATTAGCTAACCACACATTCATATGTATGCTCTCAAACACTGTACTTGCCCTTCATGTTCCACAATGCCATCCCCAACTCTGTCATATAGTGTAAAATTGCTAAAAATGGAGAAGATGCCATACGTCCAAAAAAATTCACCTCATCATGCATTTGGCAAGCAAAAGACAGCCCACAGAGGGAACAGGAATCCCAGTTCTGGCTGGGAAGCTTCAGCACCTGAAGAGAACATCTGTGGTTTTCCTAACAAAAAACAAACACCCTCAAAAAAAGAAAAAAAAAAGAAACATGTCAGGGAAGCTGAAGGAATCAGATCCACTCTTTACAAAGATGCTTACCTCTTCTGGGATGTAAGGGCAGAGGAAGCTCTGAGTAAATAGCCCATAGGGCGGGGAAATTTAACACATCAAAGGAATAAATCACCACGGCAAAGAAAAAAAAAAAGGGCTTTAGCTGCTGCCGAAGCCCTTTCCAAGTTGGCTTTGAACTGAAAGTAAAACAACCTGTTCAGTGTAGTAAAAAAAAAGCCTGTCAAGTCTCATAAGATCCATGAAAGCTACCTCAAATCCAACTCAACTTTCCAGGAACAGCCCAAGTACCTTAAATAAAACCAAAGCCAAATCTTTACTGCTCAGCATGATTTTGTGAACTGTGGACACAAGGAAATGAGATCCCTGGTTGAGAAAGTGAGACTATGTCGGAAGAAGAGTGCTTTAAGAGTTTTGTGTTCCTGGTTCCTGCACTGGGAAACTCATACTGGTAAATCCTCTAATGCAGGTTTGGGCTGACTAAGCCAAAAGCTGGGCGTGCAAAGGAAAACAGCTGAGTGTCTGACAGCTACTCTGGAAGCTCTGAAGGAGCCAAGTAGCAAAAGGGAATTGTAAGATAAATCATTTCACCAGAGCTAATGAAACGCTCTTGCTTTGTGATCTGGACTCTAGATTGGCTTGAAAACATTTCTCAATCCATGTATTCCACTTGGCAGAAAATGTGGATTGTTCAGTGAAATCTCAATAATGAAAATATCTCCATGCAAAATTAGTCTTACTGCCCCCTACTGCTAAGCATAAAGCCAGACTATTCAGTCTTCCTGACCATTTGTCCATGGTGAATGAAGACTGCTCCTTTCACAGGGATCCCTGGCCACAGATCACTTTAGTGTCCAGAAGGGTTGCTCCCATACTCTGTGAAACCTACAGTACTACTACAAAATAATGTCAGAAACCAAGACATTCATTTATGGTAAATACATTTTTGGATAGGTACCCAATAATTTCTGGGAACTGGGAAAAGGGAAGAGGAATCTATGAATCTGTGATTCTATGATTGCATGAATCTGTTTGAAAACTGAGTTTCCATCTCTTACCTTTCCTCCCACCAGAAGTCAGCCAGAGGAAGGCATACCTGAGTTCCAAGGATTATTGCAGCTGGCCCATGGTAGCACGGTGGTGAAAGAGCTGAACAGGTAGAAGAGTGCCCAGGACAGTATAATGATGTAGTAGATGTTTAGATAGATCTCAATGACTTGTGAGGAATATCCAATTCCTGTGAAGGAAAACAAAGCCTTTGAGAAGGCTGTCAACCAGATACCAAATGTTGAAATTAGCCCCCCAAAAAAGATATAGTCCATGCCATGGCAAGAAGAATGTGATGCCAACCACACAGGTCACTGGAGAATAGAATAAGACCTACCTCTAGGAAAGAGAAGGGATTGTATGAAGACAGGAAATGTTGTTGGTATCTCTAGACAGCTCTATGGCAGGACAGAGGGAGAAAACTTTTCACTGATGAGAAAATATTTTTCTGATACTAAAGTGCTATTATACTACACTGCCTCTCCCTCAAAAAAACTAGTTGCATAGCTTTGAGAGATAAAAAAAATGCAGGTGAATTTGTTTCTTCTGGAAAGACTTGGATAAAAAGAGTTCTCACTGCTGATGTGCAGCAGCATAAAATATGGTGATAGAACAAAAGTACAGATATAGGAGATTAACTCTGTCCTTGGGCTCATCATTCACCAAGACAACAGAAAAGTCATTGGGTAAGAAAGCCCAAACTCACCTGCTTAAAACTGATTGTCTGCATCCTTAGAGATACTGCTGCTGTCTGCCTCCAGGCCACATGCAGGTATTTAACCTGCCTGAAAACAGGCTTCTCTTTATTTGGCACTGGTGAGGCCGCATTGTGTTCAGTTTTGCACCCCTCACTACAAGAAGGATGTTGAAGCCCTGGAGCATATCCAGAAAAGGACAATGGAGCTGGTCTGCAGCACAGGTCTTATGGGGAGCAGCTGAGGGAACTGGGATTGTTCAGTCTGGAGCAGATGCTAAGGAAAGACCTTATCACTCTCTACAACTGCCTGAAAGAACATTGTGGTAAAGCGTGCGTCAGCCTCTTTTCCCAGGTAACAGCAATAGAACCAGAGGGAATGGCCTCAAGTTGCACTAGGCGAGGTTCAGGTTGGATATTAGGAAACATTTCTTCTCAGAAAGAGTTATGATGCATTGCAACAGGCTGCCAGGGAGGTGGTGGAGTCATCACCCCTGGAGGTGTTCAAGAACTGTGTGGATGTGGCACTGAGGGACACATCTAGTGGTATGGTGGTGTTGGGTTGACACTTGGCTAAACAACCTTAGTAGTCTTCATGATTCTATTCTGTCCATAAAACAGATGTAATAGACTCTCCTCTGGGCAGGAGAATTGTGAAAGTAAAATTCATTCACATCTTAAAGCCATTTAACAACCTTCCTCAATGAGAAAATTAATTCAGAAGTCCTGGTTCTTACACCTGTGCCTTAGCCTCAGCCCAGCTCCAGGCTGTCAGAGTGGTGTCTGCAGTGTGACAACTCCAGTATGCAGGACATCAACCTCATCATCTCTTCAGCATTTGTCCCAGCTTCCATGGAGGTGTTTGTCTATCAACACATCTTCTTTCTCAGGCTCTGGGCTCCTCAAAGCTGAAGCAGTACAGCCCCTAGCCATCACCACTCACCTTTAGTCACCTATAGGAATCACCTGCACAACAGTAGGNTGCCCGTAAACCGTTGACAAGACTGTAAGACAAAGAAAGGGATGGGGAATGGAAAAAAAAGGAAGGAAAAAAAAAGAAAGGAGAGAACGGAGAGAAAGGAGTCACTGAGGCTCTGAGTCACTAATTTTTGGAAAGTGCTGCCAGCAGTTCCTGTAAATTGACTCACCTTCAAAGATGGGACAGATCTTCCTCCAGGCAGTGACCCCTCCTTGGCTGGTGTACTGCCCCAGCGCCGTCTCCAGGAGGAACAGTGGGATCCCGCAGGTGAAGAGGAAGATGAGGTAGGGAATGAGGAATGCTCCTGCGAAGAGAGGTGAGATATTGCCTCAGGAACCTTTTTAAACCTCATTTCTCCACACACCCCTTACAGATACCTTGGGCCACAGATGTGGTTAACAGAAATATTTCCCTAAATTAACTGTGTGGCCTCTGCAAAAGAGAAAGTTCTCTTACTCCATCAGTTCTTGGAAAAATAGAAGTCTGGTCTGCCTCATGCTGCTGCATTTGGTCTTGGCCAGAGCCTAGAGCTGGGCAAGGGCAAAAGATCACACAGGAGTAATTGTTCCTGTTGTCATTCCCCAACTTCACGTGCACTTTCAGTAGGAGACAGGCGAAGCACAAGAAACCCTTGCTTCACATAATCACATTTGTTCTACCTGTCCTGGAAGTCACAGAAAACTTGCTTGGAGGATACAAACCTGGAGGCTGTGGCATTTCTCAATAAATAATAAATTTGTTGGGGTATAAATTCACTTGAGACAAATTTGACGTCAAATTTGACAAATAGTTTGCACTGAAAGAGTAGAAGTAGGGAGATGGCAAGAGAGCATCTTTCTAGCATTTCCAAAATGAAAAAGTTTAACTTCACTCTTCAGTTTTTCATTAAAATAAAGAGTGTGAGGTTTTCGTACTTTTACACCCCTCCAAAGAAAAACAGTAAAAGCAAAGCAGCTCAGACGCCTCTCCTGTCAGGGTCCTTCCATCACACAGCAAAATCTGTTCACACGCATCTCCTGTCACCAGTGCCTGGGGAGCAGCTGAAAGTGGGCAGCAGAGATGAGGGCCCTGTCCTCAGCAGGACCAGGCTATGTCCCCAGGCCCCAGTTCTCCCCTACCAGCACAGCCACTTGTGCTGAAATTCCTTCTCATGAAGGGTAATTAGCAATTAGGAACATTTCCTCTTGTTTTTAAGCCAGCAATGTTACAATAACAAGCTGATCCAGATTTTCTCTAAACACAGCTGTGCTGTAGCTACAGGGGACCTGAGCTTGGAGGCAGGGAACCCAGTTCACAGCCTCCCTACAGGTTTCCAGAGCAGGGAGTGGGAACTGCTTATGCTAAACGAGAAGCAGCTGCTCTTTTGCTGTTACAAGACCCCTTCCCAACAAATCTACAGGACAGCCTTAATATCCTGTGCATGTAGGAGCCTTCCAGCAGGCTAGACCTCTCCTTTGGTTTTAAGTCTCAAAGACTGACCTGTTTTATTCTGAGCGATGAAGACTTTCTTATACCTTTCCTGTCTTGTCTCCCTTGACCTTCCCAGGCTGTTACCAGCTGATACACCAGTTACCATCTCCTCCTCATTTTGGTTCTCCACTAAAGGGGGCTAAGAAAGCACTAAGAAAGGCCTCAGAAAAAGACCTCCTTTCCTTACAATTCCGTAGCAACTTCAGGATGCTGAGCAGTAAGATCAAACTTGAAGTGAAACCACACACAAGTTCACACTCAGTGACTTTACAAAAAGTTACGCAGATGGTTTTACGTCATCTGTCTGTACAACTTCATAACTCTTTCACTGAATTGGAAGGGAGGGAAAGGTAACAGGACACCATTCTCAAGCTGAGAGCATTGGACCACTTAGAAAAGGCAAATACCATTTTTTGCAACAGTATCAAGTGCTTTTCCAATGGTAAGGATATATTTTAGTGTCATGGGAAAGACAGCGTGTTGTCCCTTACTAGTTTGTTTGTCATTTGGTTCCCTGGAGCGCAGGAGAGAGAAATGTACCCTCTGTTGTAGTTGCATGTTTTCTGCACCTGCAGCATGTGAGCTAGGAGAATGGGACTCTCATGTCCTAATCTTTCCCAAGCCTAGCCTTGTTGTCCTCTGAATCACAGCATCAGATATTCCAAAGTAGTTCAATTTAAAACAAACAACAAAAAGGACATTTAAAATGAGAAAAGCGGCCTTTCCTCACTAATCAGCAAACAAATTGCAAGGACTACCTGAATTGGATACCATAGACATAGATTATGCAAAGGTGTCATCTAAGCCCAGGAAAGAACAATGCATAAGACGTGACCTTTCTCTCAAAGCATCACTGCAGAATGGGCTGTTCAGTAAGGTGCAGCACCAGCGTTTGCTGTCCTCTGCTTTTCTGACTTACTTTAGTCATCTTCAGTGCCTGCCATCAAAACCTCAAAGAAGGAAACTAAAGGATCTGCTAAAAACTATTCCAAGTTCAAGTAAAAACTCTCCCTATTTTCTTAAACTGTCTTCTTAACCAACCCCCATCTGGCTCAGAGGTGACAGTGTACTGACTCCAGCTTGATTTGGAAGAACACCAGAAACAGCACAGGGGATGAGAATTTGGTATTCTTGAGATGAATAACAGCTGAATCAGTAATCCATTGGTGACAGCTCACAGTACATGGGGGAATAACGGCCTTTGAGACATGGTCTGCAGGGACAAAAACATTTAAAGCAAGAGGAACATACTAACAAAAGCTAGTGACAGTCAGTTATTCTCTTCTTCCTCCCCAGTTACATTTTATCGTTATGAAGTTTATTTTTTAATCACTTAATTATTTTACTGCATTGTTATTGTGAAAAGGGTAGTCACACAAGAAACAAAAGGGAAGGGAATAGATTCTTCCCATGGATAAATTTCCCTAGCAGTGTGTTGACCACTGGGAGAACTGCTCCTGGGGAAGCAGTAACTGCATCCTTCTTCTTTCAATCTTCTCAGAAAACCCTTCTCACACACGTTCTTAAAGATGGTCCTTCTGTCTTATATTTGCCTATACAACAAGCCAAGGTGCTTCAGTTGGTGCCCTCCATCACTTCTGGAGCCAACTGAGCTGCGCTGGCATAATAAAACACTGATTCCCTCATAACCACAGGGCAGCCAGCTCCATGAGAAGAGCTGATGGGAGTTCAAGTTTCCTAGAGAAGGAAGCGGGCACCCAGGTGCCAGAAAGGATATACTAGGCTTTGGCAAGGACACTGACATCATCAAAGCCTTTCCTCCCCTGAAACAAGGGCCTGAGGTGAGGGGGGGGGGGGGG
>VXAB01003171.1:485623-551564 GCA_013399175.1 Odontophorus gujanensis | reverse complement strand
CCAATGACTTTCTCCACCTTTCTGCCATATGAGGACTCCTCTTGCTCTGCTACAGCTTTCAGTGCCAATTGCCCATCTTTCAGGCATCCACTGCTTCTTGGCAGTGCGACACTGCCTGCCCTGTCCTACAGGAACCATTAGGAACAAGCTCTTCCCTGAGCTAATCCAAACCGATAATTGTTCTCCACCCTCCAGCCCGCTCTCCCTTTGCTGGAAAGTGTTTTCCCTCACAGATTCACTGGCCCACACCCAGCCAGACCTGCAGGCAAGCAGATACCCAGCTCACCTGCACCCATGTGGGGTTTGCCAGGCAAACCAGTCCCGTCTTGCCGTCCGGATGGAGAATCCACTGCACGCCGGGGAGATGCAGTAAGAGTTAAGGCAAAGGCTCCCCTCTCTCCTCCTCCAGTCCCTCCCCTTCCACCAGCTCCCCCCACCAAATTGTCACCCTGCTCTCAAGTGGGTGGTGGGGTGGCACAGGGAGGTGTGCTGGGGAGGGAGAACTCTCTCTGAAGCTCTCTTTCCGCATGTGCCTCTCCAGACCTTGAACTGTGGCCCTGACGGGAAAGCAAGAATAGCAACCAGCTGTGGATGGGCAGGGCAAAAGCTCCACATTTGCAAAAATCAGCCACAGCCATCGGCAGTGAGCGCACAGACCCCAAAGCATGTCCCCAGTCAACTTCCCGCTCTGCACCAGTCTCAGCACTGATGTGCTTTTCCAGGGTTGTTCGTGATCTATACCAGCAGACAGCATTCCAGTCCTTCTACTTTTCTCAGGACAGTTCAGCTCCATAATTTTTTTTAATGGTTGTTACTGTTAAATCTGTCGCTTCGCCCATAAGAATACCTCCCAAATTCCTACTGACCTCTTCACGTACCTGTGCCGTCAAACCGGAACCGCATGGAGGATTGAAACTGGGACGTGTCCAACACACACCAGTGTTAGAGCTTCCTCTGGTCACCAGAGAGCTGACAGCAGCCCTCTGTGTCATGAGAGACCACAGCATGAGCACCACAGTGCCTGATGATGGGGTCCGTGCTGCTGCCTGTCCTGCCACAGAGCACCAGCGTCATCTAGGGCAGCTGGGGAAGAGGGGCAGAAGAGGTTATCCAGATATGGAGGGGGATTGAGATAAGCTTAGGTAAGCAGAACTGACTTAAAAACTTCATTTATCCACACTGAAGTATTTCACAAGAACATCACAGCCTTTTGCAAAACGGTAGATGGGAGAAGACCTGTGACATTCAGGCAGAAGAAGAAGAAAGCCAACCTAAATGAAAACTTTATCTAGAAATGAGTGAAAATCACTCTCCATCAGGAAACAAAAAAAAATAAAAAAAAAAAAAGGCTGCTATTTCTCAAGCCAGAAACAGAAAATACCAGAAGTTACAGACACTCAGTTTTCAGAATTTCTCCCCAGGTAATGATTCACTGCAGTTCTCATGGGGCAACCTCATCCTGCTGTGGCAGCCTCCACTTGAGGACTCACCATTGTCTCAGCCCAGATCCCAACAACCCAATCCTCATCCTCTGCACAGATCCCAGGGACAGCTGGCGACCAGGACTCATGGTCCATGCTGCCCTCCCAGTGGTGTCCCTGGTTTTGGGGACTTTCTGCGCCCCAGAAAAGGTCTCCTCTTCCCTAACCTGCACCCTGCTGGCTAACAGCACTCCTTGCCTCCCTTCTTCTCTCACTCTTCAAGGCCTGCACTCTTCAGGTGCAGTCTGGCTCCCATCCCACTGGGCTCCAGCCAGAGGAGCCACCACAGCCCATACCCATTCAGCTTTTGGCATCTTTGCTAATGAAACCAAAGAAATGTTGTCTTCACGGCTGCTTGTTTGATCAGGAATTTGCCTTGTCTGCTGAATGCTGTATTTTTAAAGGAGCTTTCCCTAGGCATTCTTACGTTTTATTCTTAGTTTTATGTTTATGGGTAATTCCTGCTTAAGCAAGCCTGTGACTTCCTACAACAATTCCACCGTAACTAATCACAAGTGAACATAACCAAAGTAACGAGTGCTAACGAGGCCTTGCAGTACCATAATGGGCCCTGGCAGCTGCAGTGCTGCTCCAGCACAGGGCCTCATTTGTGCCCTTCTCAGCACTGCCCACCACTGACAGCTCCTTCTAAGGGCTCTGGAGGAGAGAAGGCTGTCAGGAGTCTCATCATTTGGAAGCACATTCAGGGCAAAATGCCTTTATCCCACAGCTCCTGTGGTAAAGGAGAAGACAAGGCAAGGAGAGATGCATAGGAGCTCAGTGTAAACCACAACAGTGGGCTGTGGGGACAATTATTGATGCTAGGACAATGTCCTTTGTCTAACAGGCTCCTTCAGTCTAACAGCAGTGCTTGCAGGTGATCAAAGACAAAGGAGGTCTACAGAAAAACATCAGGCAGAGGTCACAGGGCGGTGAATCCTATTCCCACATTCCAAATTTCACCAATGTTTGAGATGCTATAAAGTAAGTGGCAGGTGCTGCTGTGATTTAACCATGGAGCCTTTAAAAACGCTGTGAAAAATGTCATATCTGGAAGTTTCAAGTATACTCATTTCAGATTTAGTCCATCAATCTGCTCAATGAACAATGAGAATCTACTCACTTTATATTTCAAACCAGGCATCACAGCTTTCAATTCTTCATCCCAAAGTCCTATCGCAAATAAGAATATCCAACAAACCTCATTGTTGTTTTATCTTTTTTTGCTTATCTGACCTGCAAAGCTCATCCAAAGCTTTACAGCAATTAGGTCATTTAGGAACACAGGCTTGGGAGGTTTCCTGGCTTATACATAACCAGATCAATAAACCACATGCCCAATTCAATGGACACCAAGCTATTTGGAAACAGAGCAAGTCACAAGCCTTTCAGCAGGCTCTCATTTTGCCTACATGTAGATGAGCAGACTTTCTATTTCAGCCATTTTCTGGAGGTAGCTGTGGACAATTTTCTATTAGTTTTAATATACTTCCCCAGTGGACCAAATCTCTTATAGATACTACTGGAAAATGAAAGTATAATTTTGTTTGAAATCAGTAAGACATGGAAGAGAATGTGTTTCTGGAGCTTCTGGAATGATTCACATAAAAAGCTAACAGAAAATTATCCTCTGTATTAAACTCCATTCATTCATTCCTGGGAATAATTTCTACCAGCCAATGCTGTATGAAAGTGGAATGACTCCATCCCCCATCACACTGGAGGTCTCTTCCCAAAGGGTTTCTGAACTCTTTCCTACCCTCACTTCACAGGTGAGCATCAACCTGTAGGTCCCCAGGAGGCTAAAACAGCACATGCCACAGCTGTGAGAGATTACGATCCCTGAGGGAGAGAGCTGACTGCTGCTTGGAAAACACAACAGGCAGTGGGAGCAAAAGTGCCCCCATCATCCTGAGACAGGGAAAGTCCCCCTCTGGCCCTACAGCTGGTGGACTGCTGACATCACCCATCACACAAGTGGGGTCAAAGAGCTTCACAACTTGGTGGGTCCCCTGATCCCCTTCAGAGGCTGGTCTGAAGGACTGCCAGCTGAGGTCAACCATCATCTTGGGGGAGGAAGAAATCCCCTGGAGCACGGCCAGACTGACTACTAATATTTACTAATATATTTACTAATCAGCATTGCTTCCCATAGACGACTATATGCTGCTTATTTGTGGAAAGCAAGAACTGGCACTGTACCAGAAGAAAGGGTCTTCTCTCAAACTCCCTCTCCAACCTTTTCCTGCAGAAAACCCTAGCACGTACTGCTCACACGTTTCCAAGTGCCCCACGGCCCCAGAAGGCAAGCAGGCAGCTCTCCTCCTTCTTGTCCCCTTGCCCCAAGGAGTGGTGCTGGGAACCTGTCCCCTCGTCCCTCAGGGGCACCCGGTGCCACCAGCCTGCCCGAGGAGGGACCGTTGCGCCTCGCCTCTCTGCTGCCGGCAGTAGGTGAGGTCCTGGGGCCACCTGGTGGTTCGTGGCGTGGATTGTTTGAGTTCCTGTTCTCTCCGTGCTGAGTGCTCCAGCAGCGCCAGACCAGGTCATAGATCGCGGTGCCCACCAGTACATGGGAAAGCCAAGCTCCTGGGCACTCACTCAGCCCTTCCTAGGCTCTGGCTTTCTCAGGGTTACCTGAGAGCTATCCAGATTCCCAGGGCTACCCGTCCTCTGGCTGCCCTCTTCAGATGCTGAGACTACAACACTTAACAGTTCTTTGATCATTATTGTTATTTTTTTTTCACCCAAACAGCCTGAAAATGGGAGTCTCTATTTGTATCTGAGTCAACATAATATACAGCTCCCATTTCAGCCATGCAGCCTTTCCTCCATATGCAGGGAAACAAAAATAGCAGGTTCCAGAGAACCTGGAATCCAGTCAGCGCAAAAATGACTTAGACCTGCAGAGATGAGGGACAGTTTCCCACGATCCCTCACTTGCATGAAGAATCCAGCCCACACACTTCTCCCAGGCCCTGGGAATAGCCCAGTGACTCATCAGCCAGATGACTCTTTTGGCTGGGAGCAGGTGATGGCTCCAGCAAAAGGTGGCATTACACGAAAAACCCCAAGCCTACTGCATGCAGAGGTCTCCCAGTGCTCCCTGCTTTCCCTCCCACCTAAACCAAGCTTATTACTCTCTCACCACCCTCCTTTACAAATGTGCCAGTGCAATAGAGATGCAGACCAGGATGCCCTGCACAGCTTCACCAAACATGATACAGGCAAGGGATGCTGGTCACAGAAAATGACACAGACTCTAACTAGAGGGGAAGTACAAGAATTTAATGGAACAAATGGAGAGCTCCCAAAGTCCACACCAGAGCCACAACTTTGAGACTCTGCAACTCTCCACTCCACGATCAGTCCTTCTTCTCTGCCCACCAGATGGATGGGGGTGCTCTGGAACACCGGTGTTTGATCTGCCCCTTCAGAGCCCTCTTAGGGAGAGGATTAAGGTGCATTGCTAGCTCCACGCAGACCATCTCCACAGCAGCCTCTCCCTCAGCCCTTCAGATCTTCCAGGGAAGGGAATTCAACCCAGAAATCCCTCTCTCCTTGGTGAGTGAATCCTTGTGTTGCCCAACAGGTAGTAAAAGCTGCATAGAAACCATCCTGGGGGAGGGAGGGAGAGCCACACTGGTCCTAGCAGTGAGATTCCAGCTCTGTCAGCATCAGGAGACCAGATCTGGAGGAAGGAAGAGGCTGTCCCGTGCCTGGCCTGGAAGGCAAGTCCTCTAGTGGACAGGTGAGTTGGCGGAACCTCTGCAAGGCAAAAGCAGGCACTGAACATGGTCTCAAGGACAAAAGGTGACCTGGGCCCCTCCCTTCCAGTCATGGGTATCATTCAGTCAGCCAGCTGTCACAACCCATTCCTGAGCATTTGCAGGAGGTAGAGAACAAGTGGGACCTGGAGTTCTCTTGGAGCAAGACCCAAGCTGCTGACAAGGGCAGCCTCCGTCCTGAGCTGAGGTACAGGAGATCATCTTTTTCCTCATCTAATGAGTTTATTCTTAATTGTGCTTGCAAAGAGACAGAAGCAATAAACAAAGGGCACCAAGAGGAAACAGCCAGCTTGGGGCAGCTCTCCAGCAAGGCAGAACTCAATAAAACCAACAGTTCAGTTATAGCAATGAACTCATTCAATTGATTCATTCTAGGCTCTCTACTAATCAACCTGCAACACACAAACAACTCCCTTGAAAGACTGGACAGCAGTACAGCCCATGCTCTAATCCCAGAGCTTCAGTCTCACCTCTCTGAGGGAACCTTTGATGGTGGAGAGCTTGTAGACAATCCAGAGAGGGATGCACACCATGGAGGAGAGGGCCAGCAGCCAGCCCAGCGTATCCCCCCACCACGGATACACATATTTCTTGTTGTAGGTCAGTGGGGTATATTTGATCAGAGAAAACAAGAAGGTTGCCTGGCAGGGTGAAAGAAGCCAAGAGAAAAAGTGCAAGAAAATCAACATTGTTAGTCAAAGTAGGTTTTCCTGGTGACTCCACCCCTGCCCAGAGTTTTATGGTAAAAGAGAGGCTACATAACCTCAACACATGTGCAGATCCCTCTCTCTCTATATATATACATGTGTATGTATCTCAGAGGCACCCAGCTCTGCCCATTTCTCACCAAACAAACTGCTGGAGTGATGAAAAGCCAGCAGTATTTGATGATGGACCATGGTCGGTAGCCAATCATATCTTCAATGTTGTCGTAGAAACGCTCAGCACCTGTGGAAGAGGGGAAAGATATCTCACTGCTGCAGGCAACAAGGGCAACAGGGTCTGTGTGTCTTGAGGAGGATGACAAGTGAAGACCCTGCTTCCCCACCACTTGAGAGCTCCCCAGAAGATCAGGCAGTATTCTCTGCACAGCCAAGAACCCTGCTGGGGAGCTCACTGAGGAGGAATGCAGCCAACTTCAGTCCTGGATTAATGTCTCCTCACCCCAGAACAGCTCAGTGTGTCACCACAGCCCCTCAGCTGGCATACCCTATGCTAGGACGTGAACCAAGTCTGTGACCTGAACCAGATTTTATCCGTGTCTTTTGAATGTCAGGGCTGAGAGAGGGCTCACAAAAGCACTGTGAGGATCTCAGAGTTCGCTATGCACAGATTGGGAAACTGCCCCCCCAGCCAGCTTCACACCCCTAAGGAAGGAAGACTTCAAATTCAGGGGCACTTAGCTACATGCTAAGGATATCTACCAAGCAGATCCCCTAGGGCATTGCTGTGAGGAAGGCCCCATCAGCTGATTCTGCAGCAAGGGTTTAGAAGGCTGCCCTGCACTGTGAAGTGGTCGCCAAGAGGAGATATTGACCAGCACATAGAGGATGGAGAAAGTGAAAGCTTGGAAGAGCAGAATTGGGCCCCCCCTGGTTCATACTCACCATAGACCCAGGCGACGCAGAGTGTCTCAAAGATGGCCACAAAGAGCAGGCACATGCCACTGGCAGCATAGTAATCAAAGAGCTGGAAGACATACATCCCACCCTGGGGAGGGACAAGTGGGCAGCAAGGAGAAGTGGGGAAGGAGAGACAAGAAGGGAGTCAGGCACAGGCCAAGAGTTCCAGCCAGAGCAGAGCACAAATTCAGCATCTTCCCAAGAACTAAGAGACCACCCTCTCCATGGGGCACACTTCTAGCCAACAACAAAGGCCACCTCCCTTGTGCTCAAGGCCTGATGAAGTTGTGTGGCAGACCTAGGACACTTCTTGCTCTCAGGAGCCTCAGCAACCCTTCAGTCCTGGGTGGGGCGGGAGAGGGGCAGTGACCATAGAGATGACGGGGATATTTTAGAAGGCAAAAACAAAGCAACCCTTGTAGCTGGAAACAAGGGTGAAAATTGCCTTTGAAGGCAGGTTTGGCAGCATCAACTGCACAACACATAGACTTCATGAAGTTTTAACTCCCAGACACATGGGAAATACATAGAAAATCAGTGTAATAGATATGGGGCACACTCTGGCTCATTAAATTTTCCAACCATTTTCCACCCTGGTTTTCAGCTGTTGTTGTAGCTCCATACAGGAGGAAAGAAAAGGACAAAGGCTCACTCCAAACTGTGCTACAGCAGTGAATGTTTGAGTCCTCTAGAGATAAATTTATAACTAAAATATTGGCTGTCCAGAGCTCCAATTAACAATCCTGGCAGGAAAGCTGTCAGAACTGTAACTGGCACAAGGGGTGAGGACAGGAAGGGAAAGTGCAAACACCAGGGGGAAGGGGAGAGGAAGGGAGGGCAGGGCAGGGCAGGACAGTATCCTTCAGGCACTTGGCAGTAGAATGGAGCTCACCCATCTCCAGTATAAATCCCACCACCTGACAGGTCTCTACCAGGAGGCACTCGTACCCAGCAAACACCATGCAGGTAGTGTGAGTCCAAAATACCTCAGTGAGCATCACCAGCCCCACCAGATAGGAGAGGATGGAGACCAGCAGGATGAGGGTCTCTCGGCGGTTCTTCTTGCGGAAGATGGTGGGGTACATGTCCACAAGAGCTGTGACGAGGCTCTCCACACAGACAAACTGCAAAGAGTAGAGATTCCACCTCTGTCAGCCCAACCTAAGCAGTTCCCCGGCAGCCCTGCACCTCCAACTGGCAAGTCCAAGCTTGTCCTGAAGGGGCAGTGACTTTAGTCCAGCAGAAAAGCATCCAGAACATTTACCTGGCTGTCCAGTCCCAGTAAAACAACCATCAGAAAGAAGAAGCACGCCCAGAGTGGGGAGAAGGGCAGCATGACCACAGCCCTAGGGTAGGCGATGAATGCCAATCCAGGTCCTGTGGGGAAAAGGACTTCAGAGCAGGCAGTAGCATGGCATAATATGGCACATCCCTGTGGGCTGACATGAGGCAGCCACTCAGCCAAGCGCCGTGTGGGAAACTCAGGCAGAGTGGAAGAGCCCCAGCAAGGAGGGAGGGAAACGGGGCACAGTAAGCTATGGCTGCATCACTGCTGTGAGGACTAGGGGCCAGATGAGTCTCTGGGCCCAACACAAGCCTATGCAGGCACCACATCCCTCCTGGAGAGGCATTACCTGCCTAACCATAACCCCAGTAGGCAGATTACATTGACATCGAGTGCCATAGCATCATAACAGTTCATGAGGGGGCCTTTGGTTCTCCCTGGATTTTGGAGGCAAAGGACAGGAGCCTGCTTCTGCAACACTGTTTTCTCTGAGGCAGGTAGCTTGTGGGCATGTCTCCTGGCCCAGGAGAAAAACAGCAGCCTCCCATTACACCATCATCCCACCACAGTCCCCACTCACCTGACTCAGCCACCTCAGCGATGGGCACTCCCTGCTCCCCTGCCATGAAGCCCAGGATGGAGAAGATGGCAAAGCCGGCCACAAAGCTGGTGCCACTGTTGAGGAAGCAGAGTGCCACGCAGTCCCTGGGAGGAGGAAGCACAGCATCAGCTGAAGGGTGCAGGTGTGACCCATACCCCATGGCAGCCCCTGCTCTCCTCACCCATGAGATAGACTTGCACTGTCTAAACACCTAATATTTTTCCTCTCTCTCTCCTCGTCCCTCCATTTTGGGAGAGCAGCAGAGACTGTTTGGGTTTGAGAGGAGGGCAGTTATTTTTCCTTAAGAGATTTCTCAGACCAGTTACAATGTTCTCAGCTCTCAGCACTACTAGGTATCTCCTAACCCACGCATTAGGAGAAAAAGATTAACAGAGCCGTGCAATTTATTTTCTCTGATCTATTCCCTTTTGTCTCTGTTTCATCTCATTCTCATCCATCTACTCGTTAAACTAAACATTTCCTATCTATCCAATTCTTTTTTATGCTTCAGTCTCCCCAGGCCCCCTATGACTGCAGCCCTGAGGACAGCTCTAACCTTTTCCAGAATCTTTCTGAACTACTCTGAACAAAACTGAACACACCCTTCCGGCATTTCATGGCCTACTCTGACTTTATTAAATGCTACTCTGCAAATCCAGCGTGATTTTCTCTACCAGTCTTTAGGTCTCTAGCATTCTGCTCCTCCTTGCACAATCTACTCACAGTGTGCAGCCCTTTCTAGAGATAAACCATAGCTCATGCAGCGTCCCAATGCCATACAAGTAGGTCAGATTATTCCTTCCCATATCGCAGCCCTTTGAGCGATGAAGGACTACACATCACCTAAAATCATTCCTCTACCTCTTCATTTCCTTACTAAGGCAGGAGAGAATTCATGAAACCTTCAGGGAGCATCCCAAAGAATCACCCAGGAGGTCCATGCCCTGCCAAGCTCAACTAGCCCCATGGGATGCTAGTGCCAGAGCATCTTTTCTCCACCTTCTATAAACCATTTAATCTCCACTTATGTTATCAGCTATTTCATACAAACTCACATTTATTTCCAATAGCTCCGCTTCCTTCCCAGTGTTTCTTCCCTCCTTCCCCCAGATGTGTGTATGAGGCTAGAACCTCCTTGGAAAGGCATGGGCTAGGAGATGCTCTCCAGCCACCTGGCAGGTGGGAAGGGGTGTCATGGTGGGGGTAACAAGCAAGGAATGGCCAGAGAAGAGGGAATCCCCACCTAGTTTTCACCTAGAAGGAGGCCAGGGAGACTCCATGATATCCCTTGCAATCCCAGAGAGTGAGAAATGTCCCATGCTGTTTGATACCATCTTGGACTGTTGTCATCTGAGCAATGGTCCGTCCTCCCCATATCTTTGCCTTTCCCCAGATCTCCAAATGTTACATCTGGCCTGAGAGAACCGTGTGGAACATCAAGCTTGTGTCCCATTAAAGCCTGACCATGTCTTTCTGCACAAACCAAAGCTGCAGCGTACAGGATCAACTCACTAAAACTGGGTCCACGTCTGGGAACAGGCCAGTCAAAGTTTTGACACCAAAACTCAGCAAAATTTCCCTAGGGAAGTCAAATAGCATGAAGGGCTTATGTGTGAATTGACCTGTCTCCTTTTCTACTGCTTCTCCCAGCTGCAGCTACAGAAGCTTTTTGCAGCCTTGCTGCTCAGCAGTCCCTGTCATCACCTCTATGTCACACATCCAGATTGGAGATGCACAGGGACAATGCCCAAGGACACCCGGCTGGCCAGAGCTGATCCATTTTGTCTTCCCACAACCTTTTCTCTCAGAACTGCATCTGACAGAAGGTACAATGTGAAAAGAAAAAGAAGTCCCAACCCAGCTGCTTGAGAGGCATCCCTACAGCAGGTTGTGAGGTTCTAAGGTGAAGAGAAAGATGCCATTCTTGGACCACGCAGTGGTCTGCCTGGACCTCATACAGCAGTGACAACAAATTTGAATTTAAAAAGTGTGGGAAGAACCCAGCACCAAAAACAACATGGTCAGCAGAGAAAGGCAGGAAGGGAAGCAGGTAGCTTCTCTGGTCTCTTCCCCTCACACCAACCTTTTGTCTCTGGAGATACAGCTTCAGATGTTGCATACATCTGCAGCAAACTGAGTGTGTTTTCACCTGAACACTTCAACTTGACAGCCTGATGCAATTTGGCAGCTCGGCTGATCTCTGCCCAAGGGCAGTCCAGCATGGGGAGAGAATGCAAGAGACAAGAGTCACACCTGTAGGTTTATATATAGACCATACATAGCACATAGGTACCCAGAGCACTGAAAACTGTGCACTAGGTCTAATAGAACTTAGAGAGGATAAATCACAAGGTGAAAGGACTCCAGTCTGCAACCATTTGATCTCACAGCTCTGCTTCCCCAGCTATGTAAACAGAAGAGGTTGTGGTGTGGACTGGGATCACAAACCTAGTGAAGAGGATCTAGCTTTGATGGGTCTCATATGGCGTGGAAAAGGGAATTTGTCATCCTTGACATGGACAGAAAGTTCTTGACATTTCCCTTGGGTACAAAGCACAGAGAGATGGATTTGAGGAGAAAACACCTGCAAAGTGTTTCCTTATGCCTTGAGCAGAAATGGAAAGCGTAACGCTTCAAAAGGCCCCCAGTGGTTCACCAGCATATTTGCACTGATGTTTGAGGGAAGGGAAGGCTCAAGGCAGCAGAGCCGTGCTCTAGTTACCTGTAGCAGTTGTTATGGTATTTGTTATAGCTGCCCAGAGCTGTCAGGCATCCCAGACAAATTGCATACGAAAAGAAGATCTGAGTGCCTGCATCCATCCAGACCTGCAAGGGAGATGCAAACAGAGGTAAGAAGACAAGGCCAGCACAGAGCACCAATGGTGCACCAGTGGGAAGAGGCAGAGACCCAGGGGTCACCATAATCAGCAAAAAAAATTAGTGCTCAGGCAGTCAGCAATACTCTGCATATAGACAAGCCTTTGCTAGAAGACAGTTATACAGTACAAGCAATTACAGTGCTCTCTGAGGGACCCTAGGGGTGGCAAGAGCCAGAGGGAAGGGAGGTGCAGAGAGGTTTGTAAACCCATAGCACACAAGAGATCTTCATCATCAACTCTGTCTTCCTCAGGCAAGTCTGCAGAAAATTGTGACTCTCAAGAGTCTCTTGGTAGCAAGAGCCTGAGTGTTATCCAGGAGAGCTGAAGGAGCCCTTCAGCAGCAGGGGAGGGGGGAATGATTTTGGGCAAGCCTGGTCTCCCACTGAGTGGCACAGGTATCTATGGCTGGTGGCCCTTTGCTCCAAGACCTAACTTCAAAGGTTCCAAAATGTAAAATAAAATAAACTGGGGAGGAGTATTAGAAATAAATAGTTGCTCGCACAGGACATCTCTTAAAAGAAAATATTAGAATGATGTTAGTCCCATGAGGCCTGAACTCCGCTTCGATCTCTCTGTCAAGAACATGTCCTAGTGCTCAGAGTCTGACATTTGTCAGTGACAAATCAGATTTGAAAGGCTATCTGTGTGCAGTCACTGATGCAATCATAGCCACCGTCTTCTGCAGACAGAAGCAAAAGCAGGGATCAACAGTGAGGAATGAAGCAATGACAAAGATTGCCATCTAACTTCTTTCCTCCTAAAGTGTTTATAAAATAGAGATAAGGCAAGCATTCAATCACTGGCTCTTCTAGAGACAAAAGGGAAGGCAGTCAGGAAAGAAAAGCAGAAGAAAGTTCTTAGTGGGATAGGTTTAATGAAAAAAGTCTCCAAGTGGCTGTACCCTGGTGAGTCCTCAGATAAACGCCTGCCTTGCTTGGGGACCTGCCTGGGGATGTCTCTTGAGAACAGAAACATCAGAGAGGAACACAGAGGTTTTGGTGACTCCAAATTATACCTGTACATGGTCAACCAAGGCCTCATGTCTTGAGAGGCAACCAGCTAGGGCTCGCTGGTGTCACTGCTTTCCCCGGCTGTCCTGCAAACAGCTCAGACAGCATTCAGCCCCACCTTCTCATCAGTCAAAACTGACAGGAAGAAACCTTCCACAGGGAGTCAGATCAAATGTTTGATTTGCAGAATGGGAAGAGACAGATGATGAGGTTGGACTGGAACAGCTAGTTCTGGGCACAAGGACCCTAAAAAAGTAGTTGACTTCAGTATATTTTACTTTCTCTTGGAGGAGGGGAGTAGGGAGGCAGATTTGGAGAAAGTATTAGCTCATTACTGCATTTCAAAAAGACTGGAAAAAACATTATCTATTTGTTTTCTTCACAATTAATTCCTAAAGAATCACTGTGGTTGTAGGCAATCAAGGCATGGGCCTGGTGAAGTCTCCACTGCTTTTGGGGCACAGCAAGGCACTGAGACAGGCTGATCCAGCTGACATCCATGCATCAACAATAATCTTCTCACAGGTCAGGAAGGAAAGTTTTGTTAGGCTTGATGTGTTGTTCTGTTGTTCATTGCTCATGCTCTGTTTCATTACATCGGTGGTTTGTTGGTTATTTTTTTGTTTGTTTGTTTTTATTTTTTTCAAAAAAATTCCAGCTTCTTGAATCTCACTCTCTTGAGGTTTTTGAAGCACTTTCAGATCAATTTGTTGAAGTAATAAGACTTTTGCCATCAAACAGCATTCCTCACCCTTGCTGTAACACTGGATCCATTTCCACAGTTTAAACTGATTTAACAGTGGTCAGAAATCTCAAAGATACCAACTACTTAAGAATTTCACCACAACCAGGGAGCAGGGAAGGCTCAGAAACCCCACTGAGAGGAAAGCTACAGGGAGGAACAGTCAACCAGTGTTAAATATCAGATAAATCGCACAAGCAGGAGACATGAGAAACATCCCAAGGGCAGGAAAAGAACTGGTGCTTTACCAGATGATGGTAGAAGTCAAATATCAAGACACCAAGCTTCATTAGCTCTGTGACTCATGAGGTGACTTGTTCCTACAGCCAGCAGTACCCTCGATGTGCAGCAGGGATTAGAATGGGATCTGCAGGTTCCTGCTGATCTGCCTGGGATGCACATCCAGAAGGATGTCTGTAGGGAATACAGGTCCTGCCTCAGCACGTGTTCCTATTTGAAGCAAAGCAGCCTGTGGCTGAACCAGTGCAAACAAAGCTAAGCATGATACACAGTGCTTCTGATCCTACTCAGTCATCGTGACTGTGAGCACCAGCTCAGGCTGTATACACTTTTATTTATCATTTTAAAAGGCTACTGCAGCTACTGGGTAAAAAACCACCCACTTCTGCTTCCTTCCCAGACCTCTAGCATCTCCCATATTGCTTGGGTGCTGATGGACTCCAACAAGACTGATGCCATGGGTGTGATGGAGATGAGCAACAGCAGCACAACTCTGGGATGGGAAGGGTATCATCCTTCATCCCATCTCAGCTCCACAGTTTCATGGGGGCTGCACCTACTCCTGGAAGCAGTAGCCCACATCTTCTCTCCCCTAGCTGCTTTCTGTGCTCACTTCTCTCCCTGTTGTGACTCAGAGAAATGTCCCTTCCAGCCCTTCCAATAATCCCCCTCTTCTGCTGAACAACAGCATCTCATTATTTTAATGTTTTCACTCCAACTAAAGGGGCTTGATGGGGTCACAGAGGGCTCTCTTTCCCCTGCAGAAAAGTATGCTGCTCTTCTCTGGCTGCAGCTCCTCTGCTGAAGTTTATCCTGTAGTTCAGATTTTGCTGGCACATTGGCAGCCTGAGTATTTTGCTGTGATTGCTGTCTGCAGTTTTCTAAGACATCCAGTTTATTTAATCCGTAATTCAATTTCCTTGAACATATTGTTTACTCCAGTTTGTAATAACCTCCTACACCGTGTTTTTAACCAAAGCCTTCACACCTGAACTGCAGTTATCTGAGATGGTTATAGCCTATCAGAGAACATTTTCCTTCCTCCCTTAATTTTCTTAGCAATATTTGCTTTATTACATGTACTAGAATTTAATAGCCCCCTGTACTGAAACGGATCCTTCCTTAGGAAGACCTCAGAGCACTTACAAATAATAGTAAAGAATGTTTTAGAGCAAAGCACTATTGAACATTGACAGTGGAACAGAGTGAACCCTCAGCAAGTTGGCAGATGATGCCAAGTTGTGCAGCACAGCCAACATGCTCAGGGGACAGGATGACATCCTGAGACCCAGACAGGGTTCAGATGAACCCCATGAGGTTCAATACATCCCAGTGCGAGGTCTGCACCTGGGTTGTGGCTATCCCACTGTTAATGCAGGCTGGGAGATGTAAGGGTGGAGCACAGCCCTGCTGAAAAGGACCTGGGGGGACTGGTGGATGGCAAACTAGAAATGAGCCAGCAATGTGCCCTCACAGCCCAGAAGGCCAATGGTATCCTGGGCTGCACCAAATGAAATATGGCCAGCAGGTCAGGGATGTGATTCTGCCCCTCAGCCCTGCACTGGTGAGACCTCACCCAGTGTGCTGTGTCAGTCCTCAGTACAGGAGTGACATAGACCTGTTGGAGTGTGTCCAGCCCCTAAGAGGACAGGCTGAAAGAGCTGGGGCTGTTCAGCCTGGAGAAAGAAAGGCTCTGGGGAGATCTCAGAGTGGCCTTTTAGTATCTTAAAGGGGGGCTGTAAGAAAGAAGACAGACTCTTTAGCAGGGTCTGTTGTGACAATACTAGGGAAAATATTTTGAAAACAAAAGAGAGGAGATTTAGACTGGATATAAGGAAGATGTTTTTTACAGTCAGGGTGGTGAGGCACCGGCACAGGTTGCTCAGAGAGGTGGTGGATGTCCCATCCCTGGAGTCACTCCAGGTCAGGCTGGATGGCGCGCTGAGCAAGCTGATCGAGCTGTGGGTGTCTCTGTTCATTGCAAGGGAGTTGGACTAGGTGACCTGTAACTGTACCTTCCAACTGAACCGATTCTAAGAAGCCCAATGCATGTGTCATACGTCATACACAGATGCCGTGATGAAACGCGCCAAGCTGCCCAAAGCAGCCAGCAGAGAGCACAGAGAAGGTCTCTGCTGACTGGAGCATCATGCTTGGGGTAATGCAAAGCACAGAGCAAAATCTAGTCAAGCCTTCAGCTGTTGTTCAGTGAGTACCTATTCTGAGGACTGTGCCAGGTTATCTGACCACCTCCTTCACTTCTCCAATCCCTCCACAGGCACAAGGAAAAAACCCAAATCCATAGTTATTTCTAAGACAGATTATTCTCTGTCTGCAGAGTCAGCCAAGGACACTGTGTAGGGTTAATAGGAGTGACAAGGGAGGTGGGGGTGATGGCCACAGGAGCTAGGTTTTTTCAAAGAGGAAGGTTTGTGGAGGGGTCCACTCATTCCTCTGCCAAAATGACACATTGGGTCCGACCTCATTTGGGAAGGGTGTTCTGTGGTCTCTTGCTGCTTACAGAGGTAAGCCAACTCCTGCTCAGCTCCCCACTGCATTGTGAGGATCCCCAGGATTTTGCTTCAGGATGCCTGGGGCACAATTCTCAGATTACTGTCTCCCCACTTCTTTCAGGACTGGCCCATGGGCACAAAGGGTTGCCATGATACCCCCAGCAGTGAGTGCCAATCTCCTGCACCCCACACCAACCCACAGGAGCATTCAGGGATGTGACAGAGTCACTGTTCCTGAAGGTGTTCAAGAAACATGTAGATGTGGCACTGAAGGACAAGATTAGTGGACATGGTGGTGATGGGTTGGAGTTGGACTAGATAATCTTAGCAGTCTTTTCCAACCTTAATGGTTCTGTGATTCTATGATTTTGCATCCGGGAGAGCCCCTCACCTCTGGGCTTTCTTTAAACACTGTAAGAAAAAAACCAGGCTCTGGTTCATCCCAAAAACACAGTTGTGCTTCCCTCCCCCCAAAAAGTGATGGGGAGGGATAAGGGATGCTTCTGGACCCCAGGTTTTATGGTTCTGCCTAAAAACAAACACACTGCCTGCAGAAAGGGGAAATGGGGCCAGCAACAGCATGACACAAGCACGCAGGGTCAATCTAAAGGCTTGCTGGGGAAAAAAACAACAAATAAGAGGAACAAATAATATTTAGCATGCCCACAGTTGCTTTCCCCTCTTGCTGGGAAGCAGCAGCTCACATTGGCAGCAGAGCAAGCAGCAGGAGGGACCCAAACTTGAAGGATTTGACCCCTTCGCCAGCATGGCTGAAGGGGCCCATTTCCAAGAAGTTCCCAGCGGCCACAAGGGAAGCAGCTCCTTACGGAAAGCTCTTCTTTGTACAAAGGTTTTCTGAGGCTCCAGGGGTAAAGCACAAACACGCGCACCAAGACAGTGTGTTCTGGGGAAATTTGGGGGAAAACAAGAGCAAGAGGTCTTGAACATGTTCAGAGAAGCACTTTCTGTTTGTGCAGAGAGGGTCATTCTCCAAGGCTTCTAAATTTTACTCCACCTTTCTCAATCAACAAACCTAATAAAATTTAGCTAGAAATGTTTGAGACTGATACCAGAGTGAAAAGATACCACTACATTTCTTCTCATTCAAGCAAGAACAAGTACATGGCTAGCACTTTCTGCATCAAGCCCATCAGCTATCTCCTCGGCTCTGTCCATTACAGTGATGTCTGATCATGGTTTGCATTGACTGATAGACTACCTGCCAGTGCCAGAAGAAAGTTTCTCCAACAACAAACTGCCCACACTTAACCCTTATTTTTAGTGTGAATTATTTCATTTCAGCTTCCTGCAAACGGACCACTCTGCATCTCTCTCCATAATCGCCTCAGGAAATCCCAGCGTTATCTACTGAAATAAACAAGCCATAAAATTACCACAGAGATCATTGGAAAGGGTGGAGTGAGTAAGAGAGGAAGTGGTGACCAACGCTGAGCTCCCCTATCTGTTAAAACACAGTCTGTACTGTGGAAAACACAGGAACCTTCTGGAATTCAGAAAAGGCAGTGAAGGAAGGACAAAAAGAAACGAGCTTGGCAATTGGCTAGAATGCTATTTTAAAAATACATGATATTAAACAAGTAGCCATCAAACAGTGAGGTTGGTTTGGGGGAATGTCTAGGTTTTTGGGGCCTACCATTCAAAATAAATTCTCTCAGGTTGTTACTCGCTTCTATTTGAGCTGAACAGGATTTTATTATGCAAAACTTGTCCCTCAGTTTCACTGTACGGTCCGATCTATCTTTATATCAAATATTTTGCATTTAACCTTTTAATTATAAACATTTTATAGAGTGGGAAGAGGAAGGTGCAGGAAGATATAGGGAATTTAGGGGCTTCATGGCTGGAAGAGATCATCATCAGCCAGCTCTCATGCATGGGATTTCATGGTTCTGTCCAAGGTCGTCAAGCAGGTGAAAAGCAATAATTTCCACACAGACACTTAATCACATCTCAGCTGCTTCTCCCCTGGTAGAATCTGTTAAATAATTCATCCCTTCTTTTCACATATGTTTTCATATACTTTAAAGCAGTTATCCTTTTGTCCCCTTGTATATTGTTTTCCCTTCATCTAAACCTCCCCTTGAGACTCCTTATCACAAAGCTCAGATCAAAGAGGCTATATATATACATACATACATATATATATATATATATTTTTTTTTTTTTCAGATCTCCAGCATTTCTTCCTAGGCACTGCAGAACCCTGCATTTTTCCAGGCAGTGCTGGATTGCGGGTAAGCAATCACAGCCTGCCACCCTGTGAGAACAAGTCGGTTGTCATCAGCTTGGCTGGTAGGACACATGCTGTCCCTGCACGGCAGCAGCAGCACACTGTGCACATGCAGGGCTTGGGGCACTAACCCTTACCTTTCCTCTCCAATAGGAGAAAAATGAAGAAACTGCAAGTTTTGCAACCTGGTTTGGTGAGTCCCCAGTGACCACAAGGTTTTGCAGAAGCCAGGGAGCACACTGTGAAAGTGACAGAAGGATTTCACACTCAGAACTACACACAGTAGGACCACAGACCTGTCCTCACTCTCTTGAGAGTAGCAGAAAACTCCTTCCAACCTCTCTGCATCATACAGGGAGGCAGAGTTGTCCTGCCCACCTCCTCCCTGCTACTGAGAGTGCATGAGAGAGGAGAGCATGAGAGAAACCAGCACTGCAAAACAAAGCCTTTCAGCCACTGCTTGGGCACACAAATGACCAGAGAGCAATTTCCAGAATGCTGGGCAGGATCTCTGAGCACTTCACATGACAAAAACCAGATCTCATTCAGCTGCAAACTGGAAACTCGTGCTCAGCTCCCAGCACGGGAAGGACTAAGTCAAACCGGCTCAACCACAGCCACACCGCGCTGGTGGCACTGGCAAAATTCAAGGTCTCCAGCAGGCCTAGCATATCATCACCCCACTCCAGGGACCCTTGCTCCTTGCTTCAGGCAGAGCAGGGTCAGCCAGAGATGCCCTCACTTGCAAAATTAATAGCAGAGTCAACACTAGGGCTAGAACAGGAAGAGTTAATGGGGTTACAGAGGGTTTTGCTGGCCTATTTTCCAGGCAGGCACCCTTTAATCTCCTTTGGAAACACCTTCACACAAAGGCTGGTACAGCAGCTCAGCTGGAGCTAGGATTTAATGTGGAAGAACTTGTCCCAAAGAGATTAACAGCAGCAGTCAGGCACAGATCCTCTGGCCAGGCAGGCAGGAATTTCTCAACAGGGATAGGGGGCAAGAAGGGCAGCCAGGTCCTGGGGTGCATCAAGTCACCCTCATTCTCTCTTTCTTCCACCTCCTCCTCTTCACCCCTGCAACCCCAGAAATTACAGAGTCCCAGGGCACAGGGTTGTCCCCAGGAAATGATGGGTTCAGCTAATACTGTTCTTGCTGAGGGCTGATGGCTTCTCTCACCTCTGCCCTTGCTCCCAGGCAATTCAGACCCACCTCGGACCAGAAAATTCAGGAATCGCACAGGGGAACACCAAGGGTCATCCATATCACAGCCCTGCCTTGTACCCAGTTTAGGGAAAGAGGTGACAGAAAGAATTGGAAGAAAAAGAGCATGGAAAGAAGGAAAGAGGATGGCCACAGGCATCCAGGCACAGCTCAGCCATTCATTTTCCCACCAGCCTTACCTGGGGATCCCCAAGTCGACTGAGGTCTGGGTAAAGGTAGAATAGGATTCCCTGGGATGCCCCAGGCAGGGAGACTCCCCGGATCAACAGGACTACCAGCATGAGGTACGGGAATGTGGCCGTGAAGTACACCACCTGGAAGTGGGATGAGGGGACAGGTATGAGTGCTCCAAGCACCTTGCTTTAGCCTATGGTGGGAAGCAATGCATTTGTTATATGTGCCCAGGAATCACGTGGCATGACACAGTGTGTTTGGAGCCAGAGAGTACCTTGCTAGTCCTAGGAGAGATCCAGAGTGAGAGTCGGGTTGTCATGAGAGCAACTCCACCACAGACAGCAGTAACACGTGTGTGCTTCAGCAAAGGGGCCATGCATCCCTACCTCAGTTGCTGGTTGCTGTGGTGTGCCACAACAATACCACTTTGTGCTCTGTGTTTCTGAACAGTCAAACCAGCCGAGGTCTGCTGCAGCCTACCAAGCAGTTCAAGTAGAGTAATTAATGCCCTTGTATTGCTTCTGCACATTCAAGACTTATTGATCACCTTTAAAACGGTTGCTCAGTTCGTTGTATCACACTGGGCTAGTAAAGAAATGTTGCCCCTTCAGGTTTTTCCTGTGCGGACGTGCTGATCAGCACACTTCAGCTTAATGCTACCTTGCAGCTCTCTTCTCAGCTTCAGCAGTTATGCACCAAAAAGCTAAAGAACTTTTCTAGGGGAACCACAATATGTGATGCTGTGAAATCATCTGCTTCTCCCACCTGCTCATCCATCCAGAACGAGCTGTTTCAAAATCCCCCTAAACCTGTCATTCCTTGGTGGCAGGGGCAGGCTCTGTCACTGCTACAGCAGCTTCTGCAGCAGATAAAGTACTGCCAGCAGCAAGAGGATGATTTCCCTGGGCAGCACAACCCCTTCTCCCTTCCCTGCATAATTCTTGTGAGACAAGCAGTGATTCAAAAAGATTTTTTTCTGGATCCGTCCTGATGATGCACTTCATCTGAGTAGAACAACATCCAAAGGACCTGGTGCTGCTGAAGGAGTCCTGCTCTAAGTCGAGATACACATTTTGGTGATTCAGGCTCGTTATGTGGAAGGACAGAAGGACGGGAGTGATGTCCTATCCTTGAAAAACAAACTCTTGGATTATTATCTCTGCCTGTAGCCCCAAGTTCTCTATGCATTTAGTACACCTCGCTCTATATATATCACAGTGGTCTTGGGTAATGTCACAGAGATCAGTGAAAAACATCTCCCCACTGGGGCTCACGATTGCCTGAGATGTCTCTGAAAGCAACTCCATCCCTGTCTGTCTGAATCTGTATCCTAGGTGTTGAAGGAACCCAGGGACAGCATTCTTCAACACTGGC
The DNA here is from genome assembly GCA_013399175.1 of Odontophorus gujanensis. Taxonomy (NCBI): domain Eukaryota; kingdom Metazoa; phylum Chordata; class Aves; order Galliformes; family Odontophoridae; genus Odontophorus; species Odontophorus gujanensis. The sequence goes on along the minus strand of VXAB01003171.1, from coordinate 530,383 downwards.
AAGTGCCATCATTCATTTCAATCTCAAGGTTTCAAGAAGGCTCTGATTTAGAGCTTCTCAGTGACAGTAAATCAAATCTATGGGTCCTGCGAGTGTAACAGTCATCTCTGTACTTACCACAGAACCAAATTATTGCTTCAGGATATGACAGGATGAAAGTCTAATATTTCTCAGCTCATGAAATCAGGATATTTGAAAGAGAAATCTTAAAAATAGCCCGTTGCCTCTGAACCTCGTTGCATATTCTTCCACTGTGTCAGGTTGCACACTTTCAGTTGGATCTCCAAATAACATCAGTTTTAGGAGCTCAGAACACAATCTGCTTGTTCTCTTGTGTACTGTTCAGATTCTGGTCTTGGTAATGTCCTGTGTGCCTGCAAGAGCTCACATGTTGAACTTCTCACTCAACAGTCACTTACATTTCTACTGAGAGCAGTGGCCTGGATTTGGAGAATGTTTTCTTGGATGGAGAGTTCTAAACTTCTATCTAACAACACGAACATCTGGATCCAATGAGATATTACTCAATGCTTGGCTCAGACCCAATCTTTTTATTTCTTGGGCATTGTTAGCTCTAGCTCCATCACAAGGAACCTTGCCGGGACCAGTGTGATCATTCTGTCCCATGCTGGTCAACAACAACCAGCGTTTATTTGAACCTGATCCACATGCCTCAGCAAAGTGATTCCATCTGTGACAACCTCCTGCATCTGTGAGAGCTCCCTGGGGACAGGCAGTCTCTGCATCCAAGGATGCAAACTGCTGCAGGACTGTTTTGTGCAGGACAAGTTCAGTTCAAGGGCTGATAAACCAATGGGCCATGGTTCTCTACTGAAAGGTTTCTGTTTTCAAGGGGATAAGATTGCACCATCACTAGCCCTTTTTGCTAAGAATCGCTTGCACTGAGCATTGAACTTGTATCTGAAATAGATTGGATTTGTTCTCAGCACTTCCCACACTGTTCGCTGTACCTTCGTATCATATTTGCTGTTACCTTTTAGCAGGCCACTACAGCAAGCAATTGCTCTTTTCTTCTTATTTTACTCCATGGAAACCAGAAAATATTGTCTCTACAAGCTGCTTCCTCCTCCCAGAAGCAGGAGGAACTGCTGACCTCTATGCCATCAGCATCAAGGAAATGGATGCAGCCATGATTTACAACCCAGCACACCGAGGAGACACCACTAACGTAACATACTAAACCTTTTCATTTCCGTCTGTTTTTGCTGCCTCCAGGCCTGGAATGGGCCAAGAGGTAGTAGTAGAGACTAAGTAATTGTGTCAGTGCAAATGATAGTGGCACATGCTGCAACAGGGAGAGGAGACAGGGATGGGGCAGCTCAGGATGAAGCTGGACCGTCACACCAGCTCTACCCAGAAACATTCACTGTGATAACCAGTGTGGGTGAAAAAGGAAATCTTATACCTGGGGAATGCAGGCATCTATAGGAAGAGCTGGGACCAGCAAAGGAAGATAAAAAGAAGATTCCTATGGTGCTGAGGCAGAGAAAGATTTAAGTACATGAGAGTTACCTTACTGTCTAATGAATCTGAAAATATACAGCTGTACTTGCCAGCAGGGGCACAAACAGCTTGTACATGCTGTGGCAGGAGGGAAGGGAACTTGCAGCCACCTCTTACACACAAAGACAGCAAGGTCTTCCGGGCCTGCACTTGGAGGCTCAGTGTGAGCCAAGAACACTCACCTTGCCTGTGGATTTGACCCCTTTCCAGATGCAGAAGTAGCAGATGATCCACGCCAGCAGCAAACACAGAGCCAGCTCCCAGCGCAAGCTGCCCAGGTGCTGGATGCCATCAGAAATCTTCAGTACTCTCCTCCTGTGAGGGGGGGAGGTGGGGAAGAAAACAGCGCCCAGGTATCACCACACCTGCAGAGCACCTAACAGCTTTGAGGAGAAAGGATGTTCTACAAACAAGACCCAGCCCTGAGCTGCAAGCTGCAGAGATGTCAAACAGCACTCCCACTGTAGACCACCATGACCACTACCAGCATTAGACTACTGCACCAGTACAGCCAGCTTGGTGATTCACACATGGACTCATGTTTGAAACACTATGGAGCAGTCCCAAACCCCAGTTCTGAGATGAGCAGAGAGGGACATGTGCCACCTTAGAGCCCCAGCAGCAGTGTGTGGAGCATACTCACAAACCCACCCTGCTGCAGAAAAACTGCAATTATCCCCAGATAAAGGCTGCATTCCTGAAGAACCACAGTCTGAGATGGACTGAGAGGATAAGCGGGGTTCACAGGAAATCAGGCTGTTTCTCTGAATATTTTATTTTCATCTTGCTCTTCTTCCCTGTTTCTAGGGACATGGACTCTGTAACAAGCCAGGGAAGAGTAACCAGTTAGACTGTAACTAACAGTGCACTGTACCGCAGCCAGGAGAGGCCACAGAAGTGTGCCTTCACCTCAGAGGCAGGTCACTTCTTCCCTAGGAAACTCCTGCCTCCTGCACCCCTATTCCAGTGCTACACTGGAAATTTCCAGTCTTGTGTGTCGGATCCCCAGTAACACAGGGATGCGCACAGCGGTGAAGTGAACATCAGCTTTTCCAGCAGCCAGCCAGAGCAGCCTAAGTTCATAACAGCATCTAACTGCCTGCCAGCAGTTTAAAGGAAAAAAAGGGAAAATGGTACTGCAAGAGAAGAGGAAAATACCAACTATGGAAGGAGTTAATGCCAAGAGCTTATTAGCAGCAATGTATGTACTCAGCATCTTCCATCCTGTAACAATTTCTCTGCTCACAGGCAGATCCAAGGAAAGTGCTTTGCCCTGTGCTGCTCCAGGGACATTCTAGGGACATGATGTGCTCTGTGCTGGTGGCACACAGCAGTGAGGGCAGAGCCCTCTACCAGCCACAGTTCACCATGGTAACCTGTGGTGGCAGCAGGGGTAGCCTTCTCAGTCTTTCTGCTGGGACTGAGAGCTGGGCTGTGTCCATCGTCAGAGATCACAGCCAGCAGCAGGCCTATGCCTTCATGCCAGAAATGAAGGTACTCTGTACTTTGGAGTCACTAGTGTATAGGCACAAGGGAAGGAGACCATGAAAACGAGGGAGCAGATTTCACCAGGCAGTGAGCTGAACTTGGTACTTTGTTCTCATTTTGGTGAGCTTCTCCCCTCAGACTCGCTTGCATATTAGTCACTCTGAAATAAAAGTTTTTAACACTGATTATTTATGATCTACTATCTAATAAAAACCTCACCCTTCATTAATTCAAAGGGCTTTAAGGTCTCCTCTTCAACAACTGGCCATGCTAGAGCTCATAAAACATGCGGACAAAGACCCACCACAGTGATGCTGCAGAGTGGATCATCACAAATCTCACCCCACTTCCAGCTGCAGTCTTAGAACCCATATCCTGAGCATGGACACAGACACCAGGCAGGTGAAGGGCTGCAACCTATGCAAAAATCCTGATCAGAGCATATGGTAATGTCTCTCATATGCTGAGACAGTGTCTCTAATTTTAATGAGATTCGTACCCATGGTTAGTTAATTCGTGGTTTGGGGATCAGAAACATACAGACTATTCACCTGTGTTGCAAAAGAGAACAACTGTGTGAGGGAGTTCATGGGTAGCAATGAAGAACATGAGAGGAGGCAGGGAAAGAAGCAGCACAAATAGAGAAAGGGGGAGGGCAACAGAAGAGGGAGAATAAGGGAGAAGAGGAAAAATTAAGTATCAGAGGAAGTAAAGCAACAGTGAGGTCTTGCACGGGGTCAGCTGGCCTTTGTTGAAGTCAGTGAGAACAAGAAGCTCAAATAGTCCAGGGGTATGCGAATACAGTGTCAGAGTTATGTGTCCAGCTCACTAGTTTTATGCTTCTATTGCCCTCTTTTTTTAAGTTTTAATGAAAAATTAAAAAAAAAAAATCTTGTTTATATATACGAACAATATTATATTAACAATATAATTAGACAGTTCCCCTTCATTTGCTGCAGCCCAGGCAAATCAAAAGGCAGGAAACCTATGGTGTAAGAGAAGGACAAGTACACTGGCACTGAGACACACCAGCACAAACAGCACAGGCTCAGTGATGCCACCCTTGACTGACTTCGCTGTCCTCAAAACCTTTGCCCTGACCTGCCCAGCTTGCTCACTGTGACCTCTTCTGACCAGCATGGTTTAACAGGAAGCGCCACTGTGGGTTGGTTCTTTGCCCAGGGATTGCTTGTCTTGGAGGAAGGAGAGATGCCAGCCTGTCCTTTACTTACTCCCAGAACTCGATGACTGGGGAGGTGGCATTTTCACTGGTCCTATTTAGGGTTGAGTTCGCCCTCTGGAGCTCCATGCAGTTCCCTGTGGGAGAGGCCCAGGGAGAGAAGGAGTGTGAGTAGCAGTGGATGGAGTACTGGAGGGTCAGAAAAAAAGGATCCCTTTCCATCTACATTTTCAACGCTCATTAATATTGACTCAGAGACAAATTTTGCATAGTCCCAAAGACGCACCAAAGGACAAGCAGGGCAAGGCTGACAAGAATCCTGGCGCAGTTAAGAAGATGGCATTTAATTTTTCCTTCCAACAGGCACAGTGAGCTGTCCCAACCAGCACTGGTTCCATGGCTAACACACAACATTATGACAGGATTTTTCATCACTGCCAAGGAGGAAGATAACCTCAGTGGCTGCAGCCTCCTCCCCAAAGCACCAGCAGCATAGTCACTGTGGGTTCCCCACACCTACAAGCCCCAGTGTGACTCAGTTTTGGGTTTCATGGGTTCACCATGGGCATACCTCTTCCTGGAACCAACAGGGACTCCACACCCACCTGTGTTCCACTCATGATCACAGCTGCCCCAGGGAAGGTCAATGGTGAATGAACTGAAGAGATAGAACAAGGCCCAGGCCAGGACAACGATGTAGTAGAAGTTCAGGAGCACAACGATGACCTGTGAGGCATAACCAATTCCTGCAGAAAGGAGGCCTTGAGTGAACCACGTGTAGAGAGATGGGACCAGGCTTCACTGAAGGTTCAGCCCCTGCAGTGCTACATCCCTCCTCTACATCTTGACTATGTTGCTAGATCAACCACAACAAGTCAGCCACCTGAACCATCATCCCCTCCCTACATCCCACTTCTCATGAGGGTACTTCAACCCAACCTGCACCAGCAGATGGCTTGGAGGGTAGACAGTGTGGGACAAATGTACTCTTAGGGCCTCAGATCTACCAGAGTTACAGCCCTACAGGGAGCTGAGGTTCTAGGTGTCAGGTGTTGCTTGGCCAGCCATGCGGGGAGATGAATCTACCCAGCATCTCCAGGCCTTGGATGGTCCATCTGAAGAATTCTGTGGGGGCCAGCCCCAAGGCAGAAGGGACAGGATTCTGGACAGGGGATAGGCAGGTTGTGACTGGAAAGCCACCTGAAGGGACAGAAACACATGACAGCGTTCCACCTGCTGAATAACACCTACCAAAATTCAGTTTTTCTTTCATTTTCTCTTCTCCTTCTTCCTTCTACGCTGTTTGAGAAGTTTTTGTGTTAACAACATGCAACTTCCCTGATAAGTGCCAGGGGAGTATCTAAAGGATTTTGTATGTGGGATAGAAGCAACTGTTAAGGTGAGACATCACGGAAAGTGACTTGAAACTGGTTAACTGAGCCGAAATAGTGCAAGAAGTGGATCTGACATTGAATGATTTATTAAGACAGATGACACCTTTCATGAAGGTTTTAAGCCCTCCACAAACTTGGGAAAATGAATTAGCACTGATTTAAAGGGACAGCAGTGTATTTTAAGTATGTTCCTGATTACTGCCAAGGACATTTTCATCATTAGATCTTGGAGAACATTTTTATTGGGTGCAAAGCTTCTGACCAGAGATCTGAACAGGAAGAATGAATCCGAGATGCAGTGCAAGAACAGGAACTGTTTGGTGAGAAAGCGTAATTTTGGAGAAGATACGGGGTCTGCAAGGGTGGTCAGAGGATGAGCACCCTGCTCCCATAGGTCCCCAGAGTCTCCCAGTCTCAACCCACTCACCTTCAAAGAGAGGACAGATCCTCCGCCAGGCCGTCACACCTCCCTGGCTGGTGTACTGTCCCAGTGCCGTCTCCAGGAAGAAGACAGGGATCCCGCAGGTGAAGAGGAAAATGAGGTAAGGGATGAAAAAGGCACCTGACAGATTCAAGCAGCATACACGAGAAATAAGCTCCATCAGGTGACTGGGTTCTGCTCATCAGTATGCATCAGTACAGGTTATGGGCTGACCTACTGGAGAGGAGCTCTGAGGAAAAGGACCTGGGTGTTCTGGTGGGCAACAGGTTGGTCATGATCCAGCAGTGTGCCCTTGTGGCCAAGAAGGCAAATGGTATCCTGGAGTGCACTAAAAAGAGCATGGCCAGCTCTCAGTTCAAAAAAGACAGGGATCTCCTAGAAGGAGTCCAGCGGAGGGCCACAAAGACGATAAAGAGCCTGGAGCACCACCTACATGAGGAAAGGCTGAGTAACCTGGGTCTGTTCAGCCTGGGGAAAATAAGACTGAGGGGGGGAACTCATTAATGTTTATAAATATCTAGAGGGAGGCAGGAGGGAAATTAATGAGGCCAGGCTCTTCTCTGTGATGTGATAGGACAAGGAGCAATAGCCTAAAACTTAAACATAGGAAGTTCCATACAAACGTGGGGAAGAACTTCTTTATGGTAAGAGTGACAGAGCACTGGCACAGGCTGTCCAGAGGGGATATGGAGTCTCTTTCTTTGGAGATATTCAAGACCTGTCTGGACGGCTACCTGTGCAACCTGTTGTAGGGAACATGCTTCAGCAGTGGGGTTGGACTCAATGATCTCTGGAAGTCCCTTCCAACCCCTCAATTCTGTGATTCCATGATCTCCAGTTTGGTTTTAAGTCCCTCTGGGATATCATATGGAGACAGAGTTGGAAGGGCGTAGGCTGAACAGGGTAGGAAGGCCATGGAAAAGGGATTTTCCTCAAGTTTTATTGCTCAGAGTGATGTGATTGCCTCAAAAACTTAGTATTTGGAAAAGAATGTAAGAAAGGAAAGCCTCTAGGCCGTTATTTTTTTTCCTTTTCCGTGCAGAAAACAGTTCTCAGTAGTTGCATAGAAATAAAAGAGAATATCCTGATATAAAACCATTATGATTTTTGAACAAGTTGTCAGTTCCTTTCACATTGATTATTCTGAATGTCTGTGGATAAAAGCACAATTACACAGGATACATGCAGAGCAATACCTTCACCCACCCTGGGTTTGTTGACCAAAAGAACACGCAAAGGTAAATAAAATATCACAGAAATGTATATCCCTCACACCAGCAGCTAGGGCTGCCATACCTCTCAAGCCCTGCCATGAAGCCCGGCAGGGAAGGACAAAACCCACCAGGATTTTGGTTACCCCAGGCTAATTGCAGTAACAGCTTTCACCCTGCCAATCCTGAAGGATGGTCCCACAAGCTGCTCAAGACCACCAGATTCATTGATGACCCACTGAGGAGACTCAAGCCCTGCCTTCCCCTGTATAGTCCCTTTCCATGCCAGATACATACTAACGGGATCTCAGGTCAGGCTAATGGGGGTGCAGAAGGAATAACAATTCTCAGACACAAACTCAAAACTCAAGAGATTCCATTAAGAAGCTTAGCCAGCATGTATGAGTGGGGAGAGGGAAGGGGCTTGAGGGCCAGCCAGATGTCCCACCTCACGCTCAGTCCTATGGGTACAGGGCCACAATGGGATGAGGTGGGACAATGCAGCATGGTCCTGCCAGGCAGAGGTGGGACGCGATGTCCTGTCCCTTCCCTGCGGCACCAGGGCTGCACACCAGACAGGCTGCCCCAGTATTTCCCAATCAGCTGGACCTGCCTGCCATGGGAGGGAAAAGAACTTCTTTTGGTCTGTTTACATTTTTTTTTTTTCTCTGCCACTGCACAGAACTTCTGTATGGCATCACTAAATACAAAAGAGGTCGTGTGTGTGGACATATCCCTCAAGAAAGACAAAATGGCAGGATAAAGGCCCTCATTTCTATTTAAGCACCCTAGAGACAAGTGCCTGGACCAGGCTTTGCCAGGGAACACAAGAAAAAAGCCTTTAAAAATTAATCCCAGTGCACTCTGAGGGACTTGGTGTCTACAGCAGCCAGCATGGAGTTGGGCTCCGGAGGCAGGAAGGTCCCTGACCTCTCTGCCTGCCCCAGCACACTGCACTCAGGCCTCGTGCTTTGTCCCTTCACAGGGCTTTGCTTCAAGGCTCAGGCTGTGGGAAAGAAGGCTGAGGAACCCTTCTGCTGTCCAACCACTGATGACAACTCTCACAAACCCTCTCTGAGCTGCCTCTGGCCACCAGCACCAGAGGGCTTGATGGACAGTGATGCCAGGCAGGCCCCAGACACTACTGCCTGGCAGGATCCATGCAGCAAGGGGAGAGGGCACAGCCCCACGGGAAGGGGAGCAAGGGCAGCCCTCCCTTTTGAAAGAGAATAACATTCCCAAGCACATGTTGAAAAGGAACAAGCACCAAGCAAAGCACAGCGTGAAAGTAGATAAACAGCAGCTAATCCTCTTTTGTGCCCCAGGAGGAAAGCAGTTTAGTGGGGCCCGTCAGACTGCCCCCAGCTAACGCCAGGGGATTTCAGCCCTGGCTCCACAGTACCCACCAGCTCCCTGCCAAGTGCTGCATCCCCTCACCTCTGCCCTTCCAGAGAGCCCAATTAACAACAACTAATCACCAACCTGAGAAACAGCACCCTCCCTGCCTACCACCAAATCCAACTTGAGAATACCTTTGAGCTTTAATGTTTTAAATAAAGTTTTCTCTCCTAAAAGTCTGCCTTAATCTGAAAGCAGGCACAGAACTCTGTACAAGTGCAGCCTGAGGGAGGCCAGGGGTCATTGCTGAGCAGGGAGACTGCACAGCATCCATATAGCACGCACAGGTGACAGCCATGTTCCTTCTCCACCTCAAGCACACAGGTCCATGCCTCATTGCCCTGCAATGGAGCCCCTGAGCTGAGTCTTATAGCTCAGGCACTTCTGCACAGCTGCTACCAGTGGTGAGCAAGGCTCAGCAGGGGTGTCATGGGGAGAACACTGTGACCAGTGCCTGAAGCTGGCTGGGGCTGCACTCACCTCCGCCGTTCTTGTAGCAGAGGTAGGGGAAGCGCCAGACATTTCCCAGGCCGATGATCTCCCCAGCCACCGACAGGACGTACTCCAGCTTGTTGTTCCACTGCCCTCGCTCCAGAGTCTCATCCTCCTCCTTTTCCTTTTCCACGTTGGGTTGTGCGGGCACCGTTTCGCCATTACTAACAGCACCAGGGACTCTGTAATCCATCCCACCTTCAGAAGGAGTTTCCTTTGTTATGTTCAAAACAAGCCATGCAATAAGGTCGAAATTTGGGCTATGGAGGGCAAGAGAGGGGAGAGATGCACTAAATTCTGCATGCCAAACCCTTACTTGTTCCTTACAATCATTCCTGCTAGAGGAAAGGTGCCAAGAACATATCTGAGCTTTGTCTGTGTGAGCCATTACTGGTTTCATCATTTTTATTCGACCCATCTGAAAATGCTCCTGCTTCTGGAAACCCATTGGTCTGCAGGAACTCCCACAACAGCCGAGACTGGGAAACAGAGCTGGAGCTGGAGGGGGGTGAGTGTAGTAGGATTAGAAACTTAATGAGAGGTCTCATACGGGTTTATTGTCTCCTCTGTCGCCGTTTACTAAGGTCTGCTTTCACAGACCGTGTAGTGAAAGCCAGAAAGCACAGAAAATTCTTAGATGTGGAAAGAAGACAAAATGAAATAAGAGTTTTTGCTTTCAGTGGTAGCAGCTGCTAACAGTGATTTACTAGATGTGACATAAGAGTAACTTTATTTTGAGGATGGTCCTATCCTTCCATGTGCTGAGAAAGAAAAACTATAGATGCCATGGCCACACAGGTTCTCTTCTCCCCAAGGCTCTGCCCATTCCTTGAGGAGGCAGCCACCAAATTTTTTCACTTAGAGGGCAGTGAGGCCCTGGCACTGCTGCCCAGAGAAGTTGTGGTGCCCCATCACTGGAGGAGCTCAAGGTCAGATTGGAGGTGGCCCTGGGCAGCCTGAGCTGCTGGGTGGCAGCCCTGCCCACGGCAGAGGGTTGGAGCTGGATGGGCTTTGAGGTCCCTTCCGACCCAAATTATTCTAGGATTCTATAATTTAGGAGGCTGGAGGTGTTTGAGCCTCTTCCTTGTGGGCACAATGCCCTCCTGGCTACAGAGCCCTGCAGGGCAAAGGCTGAGGGCAGTTGTTAGCACCGAAGCCTGGTACTGAAGTTGGGATCGCTGAAGACCCTTCCACCACTGAGGACACCTTCTTCCACTAGGTCTACCACAAGCCCTCAGCAGCCCTTCAAGCCCCAGCCTAATGCAGGAAATTTTGGCCATCCATTCACACTGTCACCAGGAGAGCAGGAAAAGGCACTGGTAGCAAATGACACTCTTCCCCCATCCGGGGAGGGGAAAAAAAGAAAACAGGCAAAGCAGCACTTTGACCCTCTCCCTCCCTGCCCTGTATGGCCCCCTATAAAGCACTTGAGGAGGCAAAGAGGAGTGAGGAGCCCTCACAGGGGTTTGACAGCAGCTGCTTGGAAGGATCAGAGGAACCGTCAGTAGAACAGCGAGCGTTAGAAAATGATTAAACAAGCAGAACGCGCGCAGTGACCTCTCATCCACACGAGACACAGGTGGGCACGGGGGGCAGGCGCGGGTTACCTGGAGGATGGCACTGTCGGAGCAGTGGCTGGCAGGAGAGGTGAAGGCAGGACCGAAAGGTGCTGGTGATTTAAAGCGTGGAAAGAAAAAATTCAGCTGTGGTGTAATCCTAGACTTCGCCCAACCCACATTCCTTCCCCCCACCCCCCAGGGCCGGACAAAAACCTACACATGACTGATTTCATGGCCAGTGCAAAGGGGCTCTTTCCCCCTGCTTGCCTGCCTGTGAGAAGCTCTTGCTGGTGCTGCTGGCCTCTTGCTGCGCTCCCGGCCAAGGACTTCTTGGCTGCTGTGCAGTTGCATGTGGTGGTGCCGCTGCCCATGGAATTGCAGGAAAAAGCATGAGCCGAAACAACAAGCCCAGCCAAGGTAAGAGCTGAATCTTGGCTCAGTGGGAACTTCCTACCATGGGGACTGCAGGGAAGGTGGACGTAGGGCAGCTCCCAGGCCACATATCGCCATATGAGCTGCTATCAAGCAGCAAAGGGAAAACCATGCACAAGTATGGAAACCAGTCCTGAAGCTCCACAGGGCTGCAGCATCACCAGTCAAGAAACTGGAAGGAGGTTCTCGTCCTGCTGCAGGTCACTATTAGAAGGTGTTAGGGCTGTGCTTGGAGGCCACAAATAAGGTACACAGAACTGAATATTGTTCACAGTAGGCATGTTACAGCTGTGATGGTGCAAGGATGTAAATGAGGCAAGGCTTTAAAAAATATTTATTGCATCTGCTGGTGAATATCTGAGGCAAGAGAAAAAATCACGCTTTGAGTACAGAGTCAGGCCTGCAAAGCAGCAGCAAAGTCTGATCTGTAGGCAGGCAGCTCATAGAGCTCCTAGAGAAAGAAGAGGAAGAAAACATTGCAGCCACGCCACATAAATCAATGGTGGATCCACATCCACGCTGCTGGACTTCCCACAGAAGAAACACAGAAAGAGAATCATAAAATCATTTGAGTTGGAAGAGACCTGTGAAGGTCATCTAGTCCAACTCCCTTGCAGTGAATAGGGACACCCACTGCTCGAACAGGGTGCTCAGAGCCCTGTCCAGCCTGACCTTGAGTGTCCCCAGGGATGGTGCATCCACCACCTCTCTGGGAAACCTGCTCCTGTACTTCACTGACTTAAGGGATTCCTTTATAGGAATCTAGAGCAGGAATGAATTTCTCTCAATGGATGATCATGTATGCTACAACTCTTTGTCACAAGAAGAGAGGTCCAAGAAATATGAGAGTGGCAAAGAAGATGAATACATCATGCTCTGCATCTCATAGTAACTAATGGCATTGGATAAAATTCTCAGATTTAAAACAAAAGTACTTTTCTCACACATAATGCATAATTTATTATGCGTAGTACCCGTGGCCATTGTNCACGAGACACAGGTGGGCACGGGGGGCAGGCGCGGGTTACCTGGAGGATGGCACTGTCGGAGCAGTGGCTGGCAGGAGAGGTGAAGGCAGGACCGAAAGGTGCTGGCGATTTAAAGCGTGGAAAGAAAAAATTCAGCTGTGGTGTAATCCTAGACTTCGCCCAACCCACATTCCTTCCCCCCACCCCCCAGGGCCGGACAAAAACCTACACATGACTGATTTCATGGCCAGTGCAAAGGGGCTCTTTCCCCCTGCTTGCCTGCCTGTGAGAAGCTCTTGCTGGTGCTGCTGGCCTCTTGCTGCGCTCCCGGCCAAGGACTTCTTGGCTGCTGTGCAGTTGCATGTGGTGGTGCCGCTGCCCATGGAATTGCAGGAAAAAGCATGAGCCGAAACAACAAGCCCAGCCAAGGTAAGAGCTGAATCTTGGCTCAGTGGGAACTTCCTACCATGGGGACTGCAGGGAAGGTGGACGTAGGGCAGCTCCCAGGCCACATATCGCCATATGAGCTGCTATCAAGCAGCAAAGGGAAAACCATGCACAAGTATGGAAACCAGTCCTGAAGCTCCACAGGGCTGCAGCATCACCAGTCAAGAAACTGGAAGGAGGTTCTCGTCCTGCTGCAGGTCACTATTAGAAGGTGTTAGGGCTGTGCTTGGAGGCCACAAATAAGGTACACAGAACTGAATATTGTTCACAGTAGGCATGTTACAGCTGTGATGGTGCAAGGATGTAAATGAGGCAAGGCTTTAAAAAATATTTATTGCATCTGCTGGTGAATATCTGAGGCAAGAGAAAAAATCACGCTTTGAGTACAGAGTCAGGCCTGCAAAGCAGCAGCAAAGTCTGATCTGTAGGCAGGCAGCTCATAGAGCTCCTAGAGAAAGAAGAGGAAGAAAACATTGCAGCCACGCCACATAAATCAATGGTGGATCCACATCCACGCTGCTGGACTTCCCACAGAAGAAACACGGAAAGAGAATCATAAAATCATTTGAGTTGGAAGAGACCTGTGAAGGTCATCTAGTCCAACTCCCTTGCAGTGAATAGGGACACCCACTGCTCGAACAGGGTGCTCAGAGCCCTGTCCAGCCTGACCTTGAGTGTCCCCAGGGATGGTGCATCCACCACCTCTCTGGGAAACCTGCTCCTGTACTTCACTGACTTAAGGGATTCCTTTATAGGAATCTAGAGCAGGAATGAATTTCTCTCAATGGATGATCATGTATGCTACAACTCTTTGTCACAAGAAGAGAGGTCCAAGAAATATGAGAGTGGCAAAGAAGATGAATACATCATGCTCTGCATCTCATAGTAACTAACGGCATTGGATAAAATTCTCAGATTTAAAACAAAAGTACTTTTCTCACACATAATGCATAATTTATTATGCGTAGTACCCGTGGCCATTGTGGAGTATTGTTCAGAGGGTGACCAGGCCAATTCACATAGGATTCTGCTGGGGCAGAGTTTTAACGGATGCTCAAATAAAAGAGCCATCTCCAATCCTGAAGTTGGAGACTCCTGGAAACCAGGGAAAGCGTTGCAGTGGGGAATTCCATTGAAGGATGCGGATGGGAGAACGTCCTTGGAGATGAACCATCTGACATTCAGTAACACAGTATGATATTGAAGGTAAGGCAACAGGAATAAAGGAAGCAAAGCCAAGTGGTTCTTTGCCTCATGCAATGAATTCTCATAGGCAGAGAGGAGATTGCATAAGGAAATGTTTATATAGATTCTCAAAACTGTGGTGTGCATTGGCATCACTGCAGAAATGTCCCTGGATAGCAGTGATAGCTACAGGGCTCCAGTGACAATATTCTTATCAACAATTTAAACAGAAGACAAACTAATGGGCGGGAACTAATGGACTGTGATAGGAAACACTGTAATCAATAACAAACTATTCAACTTCTGCCTGGACAGATAAGACTGTGCTGAACGCAACAATAAGTTTAAAATGAAAACAAATTTTCAGTGTAAACACAAGCAACAAGGAGAAATATTAAATCCACAAATATGAAAGAAAGGCAGCAAATCCCGAGCAAAGCACATATAAAATAAAACATCTCTTTCAATGCCTTCTGGGGAGAAACAGGGAAAAGTCAGTATGGTTTTGAGAGATACACTACTTGAGAGATCAGAGTGCTTAAAAAGAAATAGTTTGATCTTTTTACTGAAGATGAGAAAAGGACCAACACATATCACAAAGAATGAGTGGAGATTACAGAAAAAGATGAGCTGAATACACATGTTTAAAATTGCAGAAGGCAAGGAAACTGGGAAGGATGTTAATCAGCCCATCAGAGGCAATGAAAATCCAAAGGGAAAAAATGCACAGGATGAAATCAGTCTAGATGCCCAAGATTCTGCATCCGTATAGATATCTAAGCCAAACTGGAAGAACAAGGAGAAGCAAAAACAAGCACTTGGGAGATAGATTTGCTAGAACAAATAAGAGATGTGGAATAAAGTGAACCTTGGGGGAAAAAAACAGGAACCAGACAAACTCCCACCTCAGTCCCCCACCATGTGTGACAAAGCATCCCCTTGCCCCAGCACTATGCAATCTCACAAGCCACCTCTCCGCTTCCAGGAACACAATTTGCTGTTATGCTATCTGGGAATCATAGGTCAGAGCAAATGCAATGCCTTTCCTCCATCTGATAACCACCAGGCTAGCAGCTTTTTCAACCTGAAAACATTATTAAGCTTAAGTGGAAAAAGCAGTACTGAAAGCACAGTTCTCACAAATACTCAGAGAAAGAGGAATAATAGGGGCTGGTACTGCAGAGAAAGAACCCAAAATAAACATGAAAGATTGATCCCTGGCTTGAGCCACCAGGTTCAAAGGAAGGCACCTTTATTTTCAAATGGCAGAAACCAGAAGTCATAGCAAGAGCCTGCACAGTGAGAATAAATGCTACCATGGCCATTTGGGCAGGCTCCCACCAGCACAGACTCCCCAGAGGATATGGGCTGCTGGATAACCAGACCAACAGTCATAGTCCCAGGGCAAGAAAATCTGCATCCACACTGGACATCTGCAGGGTGGTGGAGGCTTCATATTGGTGGTGTAAGATAGGCTGGCCTGTGGACAGCCTGCTCTGCTTGCAGAAGATAAAAGGAACAGAGCTGAGGAACTGCCCCACAGACCATGCATACAGGAACAAGGGAGGATGCTCAGCACATGAACTGACAAGGTGCTTGCGATTCCCTCTCCCTTCGTGCAAGGGCTTTTGCTGCTCAGATTTCAGAAGCGTTCCAAATTATGGACAAAAATGTTGGATATGAGGACAAATTTCTTCTCAGAAAGAGTGGTGCTGCTCTGGCACAGGCTGCCCAGGAAGGTGGTAGAGTCACCATCCCCAGAGGTGTCCAAGGAACGTGTCATGAGGCACTGATGGTTGTGGTCAGTGGGCACGGGCTGGCAGTTGGACTAGATGATCTTAATGGCCTTTTCAACCTTAATGATTCCATGAAAAATTAAACCATTTAAAGGCTTTCTGTGAGACAATATCATTATACACGCTAAATATATGCTCATAACATAAGCAATAGCTGAATGACAAACAAAGACTCCCAAGGCTGGAGACTTCATTCATTTTGGCATCTCCCACTTCCTCCCTCCAGCAGCTACTACAAGCTCTCAGGGCTTCTGCTGCACCTTGCCAGAACTTGGGCAGCCTGAGCAGAGCAACTACAGAAGCAGAAATCATGACCCTTCTGAAGCCTGGCCATCTACCTGCTGGTGTGAAAATGGGTAGCTTGCATGAAAAAAATAAACTCATCCTTTGGCTGTTGGTTGCCAAAGAGCTAATTAGAGCATGTTTTCATATAAAAGGCCATATGCCAAAGGAGATTACAATTTCAGGCTGGGATTTTACAATGCTCCTGCTCCCTGTCTGCCTGGAAGAGGGATGTTCTGGGGTTATAAGGGAAAGCTCCTCTCAGAGGTGAGGTAGAGATGAATCTCTCAACCAGTTCCTTTGAAGAACACCTGTAATCTACTTCTAAATAGCCAAGGTTTGGGCAATACTCAACTCAGAGAGCATCTGCCCATAATTATTTACATCAAAAAGGGTATTCTCTAATTCAAAAAGTCTATGGGGCTGGTAGCTGGGAGCCCTAGAGGGGTTAGAGGCGAGACCTCCCCCATAATGATAAGGAGGAATATCTGAGGAGATGCACAAAGGGCCTAGCAAGTGAACACAGCCCTGTTTCCTTTAGCCTCACCTTCCTTTGGATTTCCCAAGGTGTATTGGGAAGGCCTGAGGGAGGAAACAACTGACTGCAACAGGAATCTGACCTGCCGACTTCCTAAAATTACCTTTTACTCAGCAAGAGGAATAAAAAGGTTCAGTTTCAAGTTAGGAATTTGTCTTTTACCATGTAGTCTCTTCCATTATTTGCTATTTACTTCATTTTGTGTATTCTGTAGTTGTTTTTTTTTAAAACAGCCTTAAATCCCAAAATGTGATATCTATACAGACCAAGCATATTCCTATACCAGAAGCATGAGGAAATCAGTTCTTCTGCCTTCAGTTCCTTGTGCACGTGTGGACATCCAGAAACAGCGCACTTGATTATATGCTTCCTTTCTAGTCCATCCTTTCCCTTTTAACAAATATTGCATGCAAAAATACAGGAGATGTTCAGGTACCACACACTCAGTGGTAAGGTCAGAAAGGCTGGAGTGCTGCTAGATGGTTCCACTTTTTACCAGTGACTCTCAGGCACTGGTGCACATCAATTTTCCTCTCTCAAGAATGCTTCCAGGCAAAGTTAGGGCAACTTTCTCTTGGCTCTCTCCTGAATCAGAGACTATCAGCAAATCTGGCAAGGAGATAACGGCTCACAATGCTACCAATACACTGATAATGCCTAGATAGTGATCTTTAGAGTATTTTGCTCTGATAACGTCACTGCAGAGAAGTGGAAGAGTGAGCTAACTACATTTCCAGCTCTATAAAGGGAATTGTCAGAGTTGCTACCCATCTCACATCTCAAAATCTGAGCTGTTTTTCAAACCCAGGTTGCCCAGAGAAGCTGTGGTGCCCCATCCCTGGAGACACTACTCAAGGTCAGGTTGGACATGGTTCTGGGCAGCTGAGCTGCTGGGTGGCAGCCCTGCCCATGGCAGGGGTTGGGGCTGGCTGGGCTTTGAGGTCCCTTTCAACCCAACCCATTCTGTGGCTCACCACTTGGATTTGTGGAGGGTTCCGCTGCTATTATCATAAAAGAACAGTAACAGCAGTAGCAAATATCCTGTTCTTCTGGGGAGGAAAACGCTGTAGGTGGTGCCTAGCAGGAGATGAGTTGCTGTAAGATGGTACGAACTGTATCAACCGGGAAGCTGAAACAGTGGTTTGATCTGCTGGCACATCCCCAACGCACTACAAGCGGATGCTGCGCTGACCACTGCCATCAGCAATCACAAGCCCTGTGTTCTGAGGAGGCTGCTCTCCTCAGATACCAATACCCACAGCAGTTACTCAGACATTCAGCTTTAAAGGACTTTTCCTTCTTTGGGGGAGGTGTGACTGCCAAAAATGGGCCTCTGAAATGGTTCCAATTTAGACAGAATGCCCCATCTATGATTAAAACTATTCACTGCAGCAAGGCTTTTGTTTTGCAGGCATTCAGCGCGTGTCTCCTTACAAACATTTCTGGGTTTTAATAAAGCCTTCCTGCTTTCAGTGCCTTTACCTTGCAACTAAACATACATTTGAGCCTTATGTAATGAGATGTCTTGGTACAACAGCCTAAATCTCTTGCTGTGCGGTTTCCAGCTGTCCTACACATTTATCACTCCTCTAAAGCCAGTGTGGCTAGAATTTTGATAAGGGCTGAATTTATTGCATCTCCCTGCCGACTATTGGCGCTCCAAGCAGAGATCCTGTTTGGTCCAGGCAAGCTGACCAAACACATTCTTAATGATTACAGCTAGGCAGGATTGGAAGGAAGTCCCTGCTTTTCATTTTCATCTAACAGGAGAAAGCCTCAAAGCTTGCTTTTAGCAGGACCACAGTTCTCAGCTTCTCACAGAGCCATGCGCTGATTTCAGAGACAGCAATTAAGAAACCTTTTGCACCTTTGAAAAATGCTTCATTTCCAGAGTGCAAAAATGACCACTGATGTAGAGTGGTTCCCTCAGCCAGTCTTTCAAAAGGCAGGCAGCCTAACTATTACAACACTGATGAACGTCTGGTAAGCAGCTAATGAAAACCCAAATAGTTTTCGCTTTACTTTGCTGCAAAGGTGTTTATTCCAATAACCGTTGTTGGAACAACACAAAACAAAGGTGACAGCTGTCCCTGGGCAGCTGTCTAGCAAGCAGCCTGCTGGTGGGTGAATGAGCAAAGCTGTAGGCTCTCTCATTTCTATTAGAGCAAAGATTAGCTGCCTTCCTTCATTCTCGTTCATATTATGCCTTTTCATGCAATGAGCTGCGTGGAAAAGGGCTATGCATACGTAACATTGACCTCAGCTCAACCAGCCCAGAACTTTATCTAGATGTATGAGACTGACATAACTGCTTATTAGCTCGCAGAGCTGAGGTGTGAGCAGCACTCAGAGCAGCTCAGTTCTGCCATTTCAAGTTCTTCATGCATCTTACAAACTGCAATTCGAGTACTTTCTTTTTCTCCCTTCTAATCTTACATGCCACAATGATGAATGTGGCTGAGGAAATGTCTGTACAGAGGATCATTTTCCTGATGGATTTTGATGAACCCTTCTGCCATCATGCCCATATTCAATGAAGAGGAGGAAACGAGATATGGATGCAGGGCAGCTAGCTTCACCCTGATCCCTGAATAGATTATGGAAGAAATCCTCCTTGAAGTCACATTCAGGCCCACGAAGGATAAAGTGATCACTGATAGCTTCAGCCCAATCTGGTTGCTTTCTGTGAAGGGTCCTATGGCCCAAGGCAAGAGCAGTGGATGTCTACCCAGTCTTACAACAAAAACATATGGAAATCCAACCAAGTGGGTGGAAATCCACATGCACTGCTGTGACTAGCAGTCAACACTTTGAAGTCCATAAGACAGTCAACTGGGAGTGGAGTACCTCAGGGGTTGGAAGTGAAAGCAACAGCGTTTTATGTCTTACTCACCTGGTGACGGGATACACTGTGCCCTCAAGCAAACTCACAGATGACAGTAAAACTGAATAATGGGGGGAGGAGGAGAGCAGGACAGCCTAAAACACAAGAGGAAAGTTTGTTCAGTTGCATCTCTACTGGCTGGAGCAATGGGTTGACAGAAAATTGATTAAGCTCGTCAGATCTGCATCTGGGAAGAAATAAACCAAAGTATCTGGGAATAACAGTGGACACACAGAATAGGTGTCAGCAGCACGCTTTCTGGCTGTCACAAAAGCCAACACTACACCAGGCTACATAGGAAAAACATTACCAGGAGGTTAAAGGAAGGGATTTTCCTCCTGTATTCAACAGTTGTAAGCTAAATCTGGAGTACTGTGACCAGTTTGGGGCTTCTCAGTACAAAGCAGATGTTAACAAATCTGAGCATAGCAGAGGACCAACAAAATTGTTAAAACATGGCATGGCTGAAAGGAGGCTGAGCTGGGGTTGTTCAACCTGGAAATCAAGGTTGCAGAGTCCATAGCCTACAAATACCTACCCGATAATTACAGAAAAGTGAGAGCCAGGCTCTTGGCAAAAGAAGAATTAGAAGAGGCAATAGGAAAGCTACAGCAAGTGAATCTGTGCATCAGAAAAAAAAAAAGTCACACTGAAGATGCTACAAATCTGGAACAGGAAATTGTAGAGGCTGTCAAACATCCATCCCTGGAAATACACACAAATTGACCTACTTTCAAAGTCAGCCCTGATTTGATAAGGAGAGGTTGATCCCAATGACCTTCAGAAGCCTCTTCAACCTAAACTATTCAATGATTCTAAAGGCTGAAAAAGAATGCAAGCTTCAGTGTGGCCAACAAAACACACAGACATCTGTTTCTGTTATCTTACGCTGCGTAACACTGCATTCTAGTAACTCAAGATAGCTTTCACAGCATCATCAGTTTTAACTTAAGTCCTCATTATCAAATAGCCCAGACCATGTATGCATTCAGTTACAGATACTCGGTAAAAAGCACAAATTCTACAGGTAATGACACTGATGAGTTCAGGAGTGATGCTCTATGCAAGTAAAGTAGCCCATTTCCAGGCACAGCTCAAGTCCTGGCTGTTTCTTCTTCCATCCAACAGCTCTGGTCGTTTCTTGACACGTGAAGAGAGACAACTTGAACAGTGGTTAATATCCTTTGTGGAATACAGTAGGAAGTCGTGTATCTAGAACAGCACATAAGAGCTAAGATTTTGTATACACTGTATACTCTAAAGCACAAGAAATTTATTCCTACTTATGAAAACGATTTCCTTAGCTTAACTTTGGTTTACCTCTTTGCATCTTTTCATACAAGTTCTATAACCTAAGATGTGGAGACAGTATCACAGCTGAAATTTGTTGTGTTGTGTCGTTGTCGTTTTTAAAAGCACTAACTACATTTCTACAGATTTTTCAAAAAGTCAACATTTATTCAAAATTTTATACTATCAGCAATCCCTTGGGAAGAATTATGCTTTTAAAAATAAATGTTTAAACAGTAAGATGTAAAGCTAATAATGGTCTTCAGTTCATGAACACCTTACCCAAAAGCAGATGGGAAACACGTAACTAAAGAAGCGTGGCAATCTCCTTTTGTGAAGGCAAAAACCTCCTAATAGGATCACATGAAAACAGCTACTAAGAAGGTGACTACTTGTCCATTTCTTGTTTACTGTTTTCTATGCCTGCTACAAGCAGAATGATTGACCACTGCACTGTATAGCTCTTTGCTTCCTTCTGGTCGCAGCCACACCTTCTACTCAGAGAAACAAGAACATTCAATGCAGATTTACTAAAAGAACTCTTTCCAGTTGATGGCAAATTACATATAACAATGACTTATCACAACAGAGATGTAAGAATGGTTAAGAGGATATGCTCAACAGTTAACAGGATATGCTGACCATATTTTCCTTGTTGTGTCACGAATTCTAGGAGTCATGAAAGAATACAGACACTGGGATTCTTTACAAAATCTTGTTACTAGTCTACTTCTGGAACGATTAAACATCTGTGACAGAGAGTCTATCCACTCCATATAGGGAAACATTTATGTAGTACCATCAGTTAAAGCCTGAAGGAAAGTAACAACTGTGTTTTAAACAGTTTACCAAAACTAAACGTACATCGAGAAGAAAAAAATGTAAGTGGATGCAAAAAAAAAAAAACAAAACAAGAAGGTATGTCTAGCTATAGCATAGACTCCTTCATAACTAAGTAAAGAAATAATACCCTAAAGTTTGCTAGGGTGCCTGTTCAGCCACATGCTTAACCACAGCTTACAGTTAAAACATTTGTCTTTAAGGAGCAGGAATCAGAAGCCTGCGACCAATCCGCACTCAAAAACTTCCCAAGACCCTGCACCTTCTGCCCTCTGCCCTAGCTCTTTCCTGTTGCACATCTTCCTCTCCCCAGGTAGCAGGCACAAATAAAACAAACCAATAAAGTTCATCTACCTGAGCTGATTTTCTTTTTTGTTTTTGTTTTTTTTTTTTGGATGGACAATTCTGCCAGATAAATAAACTTCCAAATATCAGAGAAAAAGAGAATGGACACAGAACAGTCAAGACAGAACACTTTCGTTTTTGTCAATTTTTTTTTTTTTAAATCCCAATCCAGCTCCTAGTAAGACTGGACACTACTTACAACACTCCTAGAACTGCAGAAGAATGGAAACACAATAGGGAGCGAGTGGAAGGGGGGACAAGACAGCCCAGTGGCTGGCTTCAGACATTCACATACACAAAAGCCAGCACTGACTGGAGTCATTAAGGCCCAGATGCCCCACTAATAGGAACAAACCCAAACACAAAGGTAGCACGTGAAATGTATTTACCTATTTAAACACAGGCAGCTGGTCAGGCTAGAATGGGGAAGGTAACTGCTAATTCCTTGTACTACAAGGAAGGAATGGAGTAAAAAAACCCAAGCCCACGGGCAGGTTTTTGCTTTGTGAACCTCTGTCTGTGCTGCTGGTTAACAGTGGTAAGTATAAAAAAATCAAAGAAAAATAATCTATTTATAGAACAAGTCAGTAGTCTGAGACATTTAGAAAAAAGTAAAAACAAGTCCTTCTTTAAAAATGGATTTACTAAAACAACTGTCACCCAGGATGACCCCAAGCCCTCTGGTTCTCTGGCAAAGCCAGGGGCAACTCTGAACAAGACTGTTGCTGTCTGGTACACATCCAGCAAGGCCAGCAGGGAGGGGAATTTGCACTGCGAACAGTATCTGCAGACTGCTTGCTGGTATCGCTTGAGGCCATGCCCGTAGCCTGGTGATACTGGAAATAGTTGTGAGTGAAACTTTTCACAGAAGCACATGTCAGTGTAACCTCTGAGGTAAGTGGACTGTCTTCTTTCCTTCCCATTCCTGGGTACAGATCACAGAAGCTGGTGCCCTGTACCTCCTTGCCAGCTCCATCCTGCGTGAGACAACTTTAACGTGCAGGAGTGCAGGACTCTAAGCAAAGCCTAGAACAGGAGAGGGCACCCCTGTGGAAAGGGAAGCACTCTACTTTTCACAAGCTCTGGTCAAGATAGACATTTTTGTCCTGGCCCTCGTCAGGACAGGAAGATCAGCTGTCTCCCACTAAGGTAGAATTTTGCTAGTGGAGTAGAATTGGGTTTCTTTTTGGTACACAGAACCTTTGCTATTTCTGAGATCATGAGCTCCTCTGCCCTTCAGCTACAAAAGAGAAATTCATTCATTCATCCACTTGCTCCCATCCTTATAGAGTAGTGTTAGCCGCCTGGATACGGAGGCAACTTAACTCTCCCAAGACACTGCCCTTCTCACTGGGTTAGCACGAGGAGGCAAAAGATAACTTCCAAAACCTCTTTAGGACAACCTGGCACGGCTAAAAGCTCCAGCCCATGCCACCAATTCCAGGCCAGCTCCACTGCCAACATGGACTTCTAACACCCTGAAGCGTCTAATCTAACAGCCTCGGGTTAGCTCAGTCTCTAAGAGCAGCAGCCACTCTCAAAGATGGAAATACTCAAGTCAAAGCACTGGCTGCAGCTCCTAATGAGGCGGTGTCTGCATAGATGAGTCAGAACCACTGTGCCTTGACGTCCCGCTGTATGAAGGAAGCCAGCTGTAAGGAAGGGACCAACTCTGCTGCAGGTCTGTACATCCTTGGAAGTGAAGCTCAGTGGCTACATTAGATTCAAACCCTCTCTCTCCGTAGGGGATCCAGCGGTCCATTTCTCAGCAAGTTCCAGACCTCAGGCAGTTGCTAACTTGTCTCCTTAAGATCTTCCATTGGTAATTTGTAGCTCAACAAGAAAGGAGGAGGTGGTGCATGAGCAGGGCTACTTGGTCCCTGCATTGATTTCTTTGCACAGTTTATACAGATGTAATCCTCATTCTCAGCCATTTCTGGAGAGACACCAACGCAAACCTGATGAAACCACTCATCGCAGCCACCATCACACTGCACCCAGTCCACCTGCAAGAGAGTGTATTAGCAACATTAGGAAGAGAGACAGAGAGGCAGAGGTTCTGCAACAAAAATGTCTATACTGGATGAATTTAATAGTAATGAGAACACAAAAAGTGTTTGGCACAAATTAATGTCCTATAGAACATGTTTTAACAAGCTGCTTTAGTTTAAAAAAGTAGAACTTTTCCAACAACGTTGCTCCTTAGGCCATGGCAGCCACTGCTTTAGTTCTGCTTTTGACTTACAGAGCAACGTGGAGATGGAAATATGCTGCCACTACTGTTATTTTTTCTAATATATCTAAGATGTAGTTTGTAGGAGAATTATTCCTGAATGAATTTCTCAAAGTGACTTACAACAGACGGTAGCAGCCTCAGTCATTACACTCCCATACCTGCCATTCTGCACTTACTGAATGTACAAATAGACTATGGAAAGGAAGGCATTCCCTGACAAGTTATGATTATATAGTTAAGATTACTCAGTTTCATTTACAGAAGTTTCATGGCTCTAGTATGGCTTTCTTAGTAACATGAACTCTCCTGCCTCTTGTCATCTCAACTCCTGTAAAAATGTTCCAACATAACCCAAATACCTGTAAAGAGAACAGCTGTACAAACACTGTATCATCTACTGAGTCAGTTATCTTGCAGTGAAATTTCTAACTTCGGCCTAAGATTAGGATTTCAAAAATGGTCCTTTGAACACTTATCTAAACTCTTATATTTCATATCTGTATTTTGAAAAAGAGTAATGTATATCCTTGGATTTATATTTGATTCTGCTCTCCATTGCAAGCTAGTGTTTACAGGGTCAATCCTACAGCAATTCCTGGAAGTGAGTTTTTCTGTTTTTAAAGTAGCAAAAAAACAATCAGAAAAACATTTTGTTAAGACCGATCATAAAGCAGTGCACATTTAAAAGCTGACAATGAGAACAGAAAGTGTCACAGAAAGACAGATCAAGTGTTTTTCTAATAAACCATTCCCTTCTAAAATAGCTGATTATCCATGTCCCAAAAGCAACATGAAGCACTGCAGTTTGTGGATTCCACAGCATCACTGTTCACAGGCTGTGTGCAGGAAATACTGAAGATGTTCTTAATTTAGAAGTGCTGCACATCCCACTTCTGCTCAGAAACAGAATGCAGTTGGGAACATTTACCACTGAGGCAAAGAATTCTCTGAATCAGACAATGCATGTTCTGCGTTACCAGTAAAGAGTTACACAGCAGCCCAGTTTGAAGAGGTTAAACTTCCCAACCAAGATAGAGTACTTTTTCCCAGATGGTGATTTTTCATCTTCCCCTCATGTTTTAAAGTGTCTAGGAGAATGGGACGAGTTTGTCAAGTTTTATTCACATCTACATACCTACCCAAGTAGTACTCAGTACCTTCTTATTTCAAATCACTCTACTTTTGTTGCTCAAGCTGTTCAGCCTTATTACTGAATTCACTTTGCGTGAAATTGACTGTGATGGAACTAAGCAAAAACTCACTTTGTCCTTGCAGGGCCTCTGGCAGTTCTGCGCAGCACATACTGCATTCTCATCATCTGACTCCTCAGCTCCTGACCAGTCATACTTAGAAGGAATATCTAGAATCTTCTTCTCTCTTTTCTTCTCCGTGCTCTCCTTTGCCAGCTCCACCTTTGCCACAACTGCCTTCTCTCGTTTCTTCTTCCGCTCCTCTTCCTTGGCCAGTTTCTTTGCCAGCTTGTTCAGCTCCTTTGTCTTATCCATGGTGAGTTTGAGCTTCTTTTTCTTCGGTTTTTCTAATTTTTTCAGCTCTTTAGATTTTTGCTTCATATCTCCAAAGAACTGCTCTACTCTCTCCAGCTTTCGCTTCCGCTTCCTCTCAGATGAGTCTCTTCCTCTCATTTTCAGTGGTTTCTCATCCATGCTGTCATCCTTCACAGAAAGGGTGAAAAGAGATGTTTTTTTTTTCCTTCAAACAAACTTCCATATACCATAAATCTGTGTATAAGATGTTCTTACCTCTGCCATTACCATAACATGATAGAAGAAACTTATTCAACAACATCCTGTCACAAATTCTAAATAAAAGCAGCTCGACTTTATTTTCACTATACTAGAAAGAGTCTCAAGTAGCCAAAGTATAATGAATTTAGAATGCTCAATAGAAAAAAAGTAATACATCAGCAAGAGTAAGGAGACAGAACAGGCAGTAATCATGACTCTTCTCACACTGCTTTTCAATGAAAGTTAGGAAGACTGATTGTTAGATGTTCTTGCTTGTTTTTCATCCTAAGTCAGCCTTGCCTATAATTATTTTTGAGAAAGCAATTGCTATTCTGGAGTTTCTTAATCTTAATTCTTAAAATATATTATCAACTCAAGCAAGAGAAAAATGCAACAGATCTATTATTTGATTATCTCCCAAACTGGGACACACTACAAAAACCCTTGTGTCATTAAACACTCTTAAGTAGCAGATTCAGATCAGAAACAGGGTTTATAATTGGCAAACTGTCATTGTAAGTGACAAGTCCTATTTAGAACTGCAAAGTACAGCTCCTTCATACAAACAAGACTGACTCAGCTTGCGTTAATCCAGCCACATGCTTTAACCTTAATTATATTAATAGATTAAAGACATTATAGAACAGACCACTGGGTCTGTTTACTGTACATTACTTAATATAGCTTCTCCATTTTATAACAAGTTCTCTGAAGACTATTTTGCAGAAGTCTACCTATTTTGCATCTAAATAGACAAAGAAAGGAATTCAACTCAAAATGAGTAATTCTGGCCAAACAAGTATTCAGAGATTAACCAGAAAAATGTTGAACCCTACCCTCCACCCACAAAGCTGTTTTTAACTATCGGTATAACACTGTGGCGTGCTATTTATAAAGTGCTATTTGCTGGCATTCAAATTGTTCATCAAAAAATCCCATACCCAAACTATTTAATATTAAAAGAGAATTAATCTTACGAAATGAAGTCCCTTGGTCTAAACACGGTAATGCAGTACTTCTCTGGAGGAAGGATCTGTTTTATACTACTGCATTATCTGCTAGCAGTTTGGCAACATCTTGACTTGCCCATCGTACTGGATGGCACTCAGAAAGAGAACTGATCAGCATGCCTTACTGTTCAAAAAATGTAACCCATTTTATGTTGCTGCATGCTATTGTCAAGAAGGATTAATCTTCAGTGTAGCAATAACATACTCCATAACTACATATGGACAAAACGACCCTATTTTCAGGTGACATGGGATGAAGGATGGATTCTAGTACAGCTCCAACACAACAGTTTACATTCTTTTCTAACACACAACCCTCATTCACTGATTCTATTATCCAGTCCAACACCTGACTTCATACAGAACCATCCCCCACATTCAAACCCCATGTCTAAGGGCATTTGTTCAAATGCTTCTTGAACTCCAGCAGGCTTGGTGCCACAACCACTGTCCTGGGGAGCTTGTTACGGTGTATGGCCACTCATAGGTGAAGAACCTTCTCCTAAAACCCAACCACATCCTCCCCAACACTGTTCCAACCTGTTCCCTCAAGTCCCATATCATTAGATACAAGATCCATACCTGCCACTTTGCTTCCCAGCTCAATTGATTCTTCAAGACTAAAACAGAGTGCCACTACTGTCTGCCTGCCAGCCTGAAGCATCTTCATTTATTATAACCCTTGAGTCTGACCCCACCAGCCAATTGTTCACCCACTATCTTTTTGACTAGCTGGACATTTTGTCCACAAGGATACTATGAGAGACAATATCGAAATCTTTGCTGAAACCTAGAAAGATTACATCAACTAATTTCCTTCGGTCAGCTAATTGGGTAACCTTGTCAAAAAAGGAATTATGTTAAACACTTTCCTCTTGTGAACTCAAAAAAAAAAAACCCACTATAAATGATGCCATTTTTCTTCCTATACTAGAATATTTCTTCAAGTTCATACCTCCATTACATGAAGGAATCTGTCTTCAGAGGGTGGATGAGTAGCCTGTAAAATCCTCCAGATGTGCTGAGTCTCATCCAATGACACCTCTAGTAGGTCTCCTACCATCATTAGATCTTCTAGCTGAGCCTTTGCTCCAGGTGACAGCTCCAATACAGGGGGCTCCAAACTGCGAGGTACCAGTGGACTCTTCCGAGGCTGCTTTCTTGGAGTGCTAGAACCTTTCAGATAGGAATTAAGTTGGATAAAGATAGAAGGAAGAGATCAAAACAAAAAAGAAATGACATTTTTTGTACAACTATTTAAAGGTGGAGGCAATCCCAGAAAGAAAAATGAAGAAAAAAATCCACAAAAATCAGGGACACAGTCATATATATCAGACATCCAAACTGCAATGCCTGCAATGTTAATCTCTTATACCTTCTTACAGAGAGCATAGCCGTTACAACTAGCAAAGGCAATAGAGTAGTTCCTCTCTTGCTCTCCAATTACCATTCAGGTTGTCTATTCAATTTTATCCCAATGCATAGGAAAACAAATACCTTGAGAGCAGCTTTTAGAGGCAGATGAATACGCATGTTCAGCACAGAATGAGGGAGCAGTCCACATGTGTGTTACCACTTCCTCTGATTTAATGGGGATTTCCTCATCACAGAACAAATTTGGTTCTAAGCTGCTAGAAGATTTTACACTGGCATTGTCCTGAAAAAGACATGCAGAAAACATGTAATATCTGGCTCAAGCAAATGCTTACTTCAAAGTAAATTCTACTAAGACCAACCAGTCTGCTGCTCCTAAAGCTCTCCTTCAAAGTACCCCCACCACAGACACCAACACCACTGGAAAAAGATAGAAATTAAATCCCTACATAAACAGTGGACAAATGCAGCAACTGTGGAAGAAAGTGAATTCTAATTCTATAATCAGTGCATGAGTCATATTTGTCATGTTCCTTCCCTAAGCAGTCGCTCATATAAGGTCTTCAGAAGTCAACACGATGACAGTTTCTCATTTAGCCTTCATAGTTTTGTCTGAAAAATGTGACTGCAAGATCATGAAGGCTGGCATCTTCAATAAAACAGAGGCATGCTAAGTAAATAACAGTTATGAGAGAAAGAAATGATTGGAGATTTTACAGGGGAAAGAAAAAATTGCACACTTCATTCAGCACAGGACCTATCAATAGATGGATGGTGACAAAATGGCAGTAAAAAGTAAAACTCAAATTTTACCCTGAAATCAGGATTTTAATGGCAATCTCAAACAATTTCAAGATGCAAACACTAAGAAATAGGAGGGTTGTAACAATGCTGTGAATGCTTTCAAGAAAAGACTAATGATATAACTGTTTTGTACTCAGTACATTGCATAAGGTTGGTTGCTTGACATCTTGAATGCATTATACAAACAAATGTGACGAATGTGACGTGTGCCATAGATGCAGGCGGATCCATGAACAGAAAGAGGTTAGCAATGTCTTAAAAGTGGGAAAAACTTTGTTCTGATTTTGCATTATAATAGGCAGAAAATCCAAAGGCATAAACCCAGTTCAGTAGTTAACCTGACATCTGCTAGTATTCACTTATCTCTCTTTGTCCTCACTCCTGCAGGTGAAATTAATAAGCTATTCTCACAGCACTTTCTAGAACTTATCTACCCTGTCACAACTGTGATGAATCTGGCCATCAGGTTAAACATACTTAGCATGCCACGTAGGACTCCAATATTCCAGAAAACAATAAAATCCCAAGATGATGTTTTAAAAGAAGAAAAAAAGCTGTAGAAAAGTTACCAGCAATATTTACCTGAAGACTAGTTGTGTCCAACTCAGAAAACTCAATTATTCACACACTGCCTTCTCATAACATAGAAAGGGAGTCAGAGAATGGTAATCTCTCTCTGGGTTTCAGTTGTATGTTTTAAAGGAAGTGAAGTGTACACTACTGATCTCAGAACTAGAAGTGGGCAATTCAAATTGCATACATAAACAATCACAAAGGGGAAAATATATTTCTCCCTGTGTAGTAAAGGTTGCATCTCCTCCTATATTTTGCTCTGACCATATTATACCAGGCTCAAGAAATTTCACCAAGAGGAAAATAACAAAATATTAAAATAAAAAAAAAAGTCACTGATGACAATAGACAACACAGTGCAAAAGCACAAGTAAAACTCATAAGAAAAATGAAAGTAACGGAAGGCAAAGGAAAGTTACAGTCACTTTGACAATCAGTCTGCTTGGAAAATAACCTTAGAATGAGTCTAGGTATTGCACATATGAAAAATTTGTTGGCAAGAATCATGTTTTACTTACAAAAAAACCCAAAATATAATCACACAGTCCTTCTTCCATCTGTTTCTGAAACCACTGTTGTACTTAAGATGTCAGAGACAGCTGTGCAAAACTACAGGCTATGAACCCTTCAAGAACCAAAGATTACTTCTACAGGGTCTACAAGAAGTTAAGAGCATGTTCATACATGATGCATCATAATACCTATATATTATTTTTAAACTCAACTCTGGTTGAAAAAAAAATTATAAACCACAAATGGGAAGAAACACTTGAACGCCAACAGCATAAAGAAATAAATTCTGAGAAACTTTGCCATTTCTTTTGAACTCTGCTGCATCTAGGTTAGAACTGAGAAATGTGTTTGCCTGAAAATCTGTCTGTTTTTCCAGTCGTGTTAGCTGACCAACTAAAAAAGACATTTCTGGTCCCTACCTATCTGCTTTGTTTTGCCAGATTTTTACTTTAGGTTTTTACAGTTACATATAGTGATGGACATCCAAATCAAAAGGATAAGTAACAGGTTTTGAAATCGTGACAACAGAATGCACTCAACAGAAGTGAAATTACTCTCCTGCAATACCTTCACCAAGCATATGCCATCTTTCTTGACATATGTTATCTTTCATCACAACTTCAGAATGTGCCACATCTTTCAGAAACTCGTTATTATAACTTCCAAGGCAAAGAACAGTTTGCAATATGTTTCTAATAAGGACATTCTAATTAGAAGTTCTAACGTAAAAAAACACCACTTTTTTCTCGTTGGCATCTCACAAGGGGCTGCAAGACAAATATATGTAATTGCACAAAGCTACTTCAAAGCAAGTTACTAAAAACCGGAGATTGAGGCAGAATATACCTGGCAAATTCACTGTCCCTCCAGAAAGCAGAAAGTCTGCCTTAAAAGAACCTCTACAATCACCCTTTTTAAAATAGAAATGACACTATCAGTGAATAGAAACTACTACATAAGAAGAAACAGTGACATAGCTTTTGTCTGTACAAATAAAGACATTTCAGAAGTGCTAAAATGAAATACATCACACTGACAATGCTTGGCTATCTGTACAAGTACCTTCTCTCCTGACTGTTTTTCTCTAGAATGTATATAAAGTCTAACTACAGTGACTATTTCTGAACTGAACTAATTTCATAATATGAACCAGAGATCAAGACCTGAATAGTTCCACATATCAAACCTGAACAGATGCACCTCCTTTTATGTGTGGGTTGAATGAAGAGAAAGGTATGAAAATGTGAAAGAAGCTCTGGCATTGGGAAACTTCTTACAGGGCACAAAGTTTTCAAAGACTAATTTTTTGCTACAGTGAAAACCAATTAAGAGTTCTCCAAATATTAGTCATATTTATGATTCATAATATGACTGAAAGAGGCATAAAGACAATGCCCAATCTCAGTGGTATTACGAATACAAATCCTCTGAGAAGCAGTTTTTTCTTGAGCACTAGAAAGAGCCTTTTGAAACTCAATCACAGGACATTTTAGAATTTTGAAAGAAAATGTTACAAAACTTCCCCAAACAACCAAAGCTAAGACATTCAGAACTAACAAGTACCTCTTCTGCAACTGAAGCCACAGCAGGATATACTAAGTAATTTAAGAGATCCTGGAATAAATTGAAATAAATAAAAAACAGGTGTTCTGAATTAACTCCACACAGACAAGCCACACTGGATTACTTACCTTTATGTCATAGCCGTATGTTTCCCTGATGTCCTCATCAGAGTCTGTCTCTTCATCATCATAATCCAAAGTCTGCCGAGGTGAAGAGGACACACTCCCTATCACTCTGTTAAAGGCTGACTGCTGGAAACTAGTTAAGTGTCCCTAAAAGAAAAACAGAGTAAGAGACTGAAACAATGAAGCTTCTAGAAAAATCTACCCAAAAGCTGAGGT
This sequence comes from Odontophorus gujanensis, assembly GCA_013399175.1. NCBI lineage: Eukaryota > Metazoa > Chordata > Aves > Galliformes > Odontophoridae > Odontophorus > Odontophorus gujanensis. The sequence continues at coordinate 498,529 of VXAB01003171.1, read as the reverse complement.
CACAGTCACTAAGAAAAAGGTTCTTTATGCCTGAAGACAACTACCTGGACAGCCACAGAAACACCCATTCACAGCAAGTTGTGAAGACACACTGGGAAACAGCCACAGAAATAGGTTCTTCCAGACTTTATTTCCAAGTTTTTGAGTAACAATGGCTAGGAAGATCTAACTACCATTGCCCATTGGTTACAAGTTATACTATGCTGGAGCTGTACAACTTTCTCCACCAGAGCATCATCTGCTTACTGGTCTTGACCTCAAGACGAACAAGCAGACTACAAAAAGTACCAGTGATTCCCTAAAGTATTTGACAAACTTTCCTAACAAAACATCAAAATCCCAAGAATGAAATCCATTAGAACCTATAAATATGGATGCTTTTGATTCCGTCAGAGACAGATGGAACTTGGATGCCACAGTAGCCAGTACTTTACAAACTTTAGGCCATGGGATGGCTGTAGCATTTGAACCAGTATCCCTTTACAAGTACCCTCAACAGTTGCTACTGACAATAATTTCAAAGCAGTAGACTTGCTGCCAAAGAAGCCCATAACAGCCTGAAACTAACAGCCTAAGCACTAGAATTCTCAGACTAACTGCTCTCTTTCCTCCAAGCTTCTCCAAGAAAGGTAAAGCATTCTGACACAATGAAGAATGACTAGCACAGTGCATAAGATATTCACACCCCTACCTGCAGATCTGGGTTGGCTGCTGCCTTCTGTAGCTCTGCACTGATTATTTTCTCTGTTTTCTCCCGTGCTGCCTGCTCCACCATTCGCTGGCTGAGCACAGAAAGCTTAGCCAAAGCAGAGGACAGCTCATCAGTAGCCAAAGCTTGTCGTGCTCGATCCTGCCAACTCATGGCACGTTCTGTCAAGCACTGCAATGCCTCCCCTTCTGGCAGCCGTACAGGCAGCTTCTGCAGGGACACCAGCAGAGACAGAATTGTCTCAAGACGCGGCCTTCGAGAACGCATGCAAAGTGGACACAAAAACTTCACTTCTTTGGCCTGCCAACTAGAGCCCTTCTTCTGAGAACTTGTTTTGGGAAGGGGCACGCAGCCACTATGAAACCAGTCTTTGCACAGCTCGCACTGCAGCATGAATCCACTAGCTGTTTTGCGGCAGACACAGAATTTGACTTCTTCTATACGATCCACCATAGTCATCTTGGCCAGGTTAGCTGCTCTGAGAGCATGCATGGCTTCAATCTCCTTCTGCTCCCGCTCCTTGAATATGGCCACCTATCCAAAGACAGAAACAGTTCATGACCTTCACAGCTAGAAAAGATTACTTTTTATTAGCAGCACAGAAGAAAAAACACGTAAGGAGATCTTCTTTGTTAAATTAGCCCAAAATTATGGGATTGTGCAATCTATTTAAAACTTCAGTTAAAATGCCTCCTCAATTAAATTAACACTGCTCCTCTATGTCCTTCTGACAGAAACACTGTACAAACATTAGATAACGTTCTCTGTGCTTAAAAAAAATCTCTGAAATTCATAATTAAACCTGTTATAAGAACACAAGAAAAAAGGATATTGATAGTTTAAATGCTGACAGCTGCAGGAACTCTTGACTGACAGTTTATCTTCCTGAAGAAACTTCCATTTCCTCAGTGTCTCTACTCATATATATACATATATATATATGTACACACACACACTAAGATAAAATTGGTTGTATATAAGCCATATTAAAGATTCTGCACGTATTTACTTTGTTTGTGGAGGAAGGGTAGCCAGATGACAACTTATTCGTCTGATAAGCTGCATCAATATTCTCCCAACAAGGAATAAATTTAACATTGTTTCCTACCCAGCTTTCAGCATGAAGCCTTACAGACTGCCCTCAGACATTCTTCACGTAGGAACAAGGAATGACAATGCTTAAGAGACTTAAAGACTTTCTACAGTATGGCAGGCAATGCCTAAGGCCAGCAAATTTAGAACAGACTTCTAAATCTGTTGACTCGTGACAATATATCACAACCACCACATCTTAAGAATCAAAGGAACAATTGCCAAAACAAACTGAAATAGGGTTTACTTCCATTTAGTACATTGCATAAATGTAATGAATAGCAACGTGTTGGGTACTGCTTAAGAGCTGCATCTCATTTCATATGTACTGAAATCCTGGCAGAACATTAGAAGAACAGCCACACATGTTAGACCAGGAACATTTAAGTCATTTACATAGCCAGATACACACTATACTTGCACTTAATTGCAAACTGTAATTCCCTCTACTATCACTGCAAAAAAATAAACTATATTACTCTGCCAATATTATTATTTGCTTCAGCAAAATTAACTTATCAGATTTCCCATAAGATCTTCACACAGATTAGAGACAAGTTAAACCCACATATCAGGGGACACTAATGTTCATTGTTCCCTACCACAGCTGCAGTGTCTCTGGCCTCCTCCAGCCCATCCTCCAGCTCACTTAGGGACTCCAAATCAAGATCTTTCTCCTTTTCCTTTTCCATCAGCTCCTTTGCCCTCTTCCGTCTATTCTTACTGCTTCCATAAACACCAATGTCAGTCCGAGGGCTCAGAACCTGGAACCAAGAAAACTTAGGCCATCAGTCCCAAGAATTTGAGGTTTAATCTGTTTCTTCAAAAGCAACAGTTGAGGTTTTTTATACATAAAGCAAGACTAGCCAAACACAGTTTTTTTGTTATTTTCACCTAAATTCAGCTGAAGTTTATTATACTCTATTATCAAACAGGATTTGATAACAACCTTTTGTGCCTTCCAGGCTGCAGAAAAGCATCAAGATCCACTTCTGAAGTCTGACACTGAACTGTTTGTTCTTACCTGTAACAGACTGTAGCTCGAGTTCTTCTTCAGGAAGGTCCTTCCTGTGCGCTCTCTCCAAGCCCGTGCAGCAGCTACCTGTGACTCCAGTTGGGGCAGGGCATCAAGGCGCACTGGTATCGGGCGGCCTTTGGCAGACAAGCTCTCCAGTTGCTCCAGGTAGGCATAGTTGTTCCCATTCTGGGGTAAAAGAAAATTCTCTGAGTCAAAAATTGCACCACTGTGTCAGTGGCCAGTACGATTTCAAGCCATATACTATTCTAGTCAGTGACAAAAACAGGAACTGACTGGAAAGAAGAGCAGGGTTTCAATCTCACTGTTACTTTTAAAACTCTCTCTCATACAGTTTCTACTTTAACATCTATTCTGATGTGGCTAGCTGGCTTAGGGAGTAAGACATTTCATTTCTAGCTGGCAGTCTGAAATCCTATCTGCTCAACAGCAAGTTAAATATCTGAGAGTTCTACAGGGGCTGATGTAAAGTCAAGTGAGAATCTCACTTCAGTTCTCAATAAATACTTGATACAAGAAAAGCAGTTGCAGTCCAGAGATTAATCCTGTGAATATCACAGAAATCACATCACTTTCAGACCGAGTTTATCTGGATAAGACAATAGAGAAGGGGATGGGGTTCTGCTGAACAACTAACTTCAGTCTATTTCGGACAAAAACACTGCAGCTATCAGTGCCATTACATCCAAGAGGAAAAAATATATATTCAACACACTGTGGGGAGAAAAAATGTTCTCACAGACATCTCCAAAACTGAAGACTATTGAGCAGAACATTCTCTACTGCAGCAAGTATTTCCAGTACACAGAACAGTAATAACAGATACAGCCCTTCTACAGTTACATTTCCATCATAACAAAATTGTTGTTTTTTATATTTCCTATGAAATGGGGAAGAGGAAGGGAAGTAAAAGTGGAATAGTGCATAGGGAAACAGTTACACAAAAAGAAGAAAAGAAATTCAAGAACATTCAACAGCTAGTCAGGATTCCCCTCAAATCATATTTGTGAGTAGAGGGGCTAAGAATAAAGAACATGTCTAAACAAAAGGATGCAAACAGAAGGTTTCATTTCTTGCTGTAAACCCCACCTGAATGGCCTCCACCTTGGCTGTCCAGTCTCTAGCCCGCTGCAGGGCTTCTTTCAGTGCCAGCACATTGGGCAGGTAAGCAGGGATGTTCCTTGCTTCGTTCACAATGCCCTCGAGAGCCATCATACTTTGGCGTGGTCTAGAGTTTAAAAAAAACAAACAAAAAACAAACACAAAACCACCACAAACGTCATTTCAGCTTTCTCTCAAAATGCCAGCCAACTAAAGCCACAAATTCGACAGGCTGGTGATGAAACTTCATCATTATGTGTAGCAGCATAGGCTATATTATGGACCTATTCTTGGAGGGTGCTACTGGATACAAAGTAACAGCAAAGGTCAAAAAGCTGAACTTGATTGTCTGAAGTCCATTAAAGGGCAAAGTATCAGAAATCCCTAACACTGAGGAAGGTGTCATGTAGCATACTCAGCATTTCTGTGTTTGTTTGTTTAGGGGTAGACAATAAATAGCAAAGACAGCAACTACACTCACACCTTCCAGCCACTGTACAATACAAAAGGGAATGAGCCCTTATGTTACTCACCAAGAACCTCAAACCCAACTCTTAAGCAATGACAGAAATAGACTACATCTTCAAAGCCACCACTTTTCATCACAACTCCTCAGCAAAGGCTGAGAATCCCTTAACTGTGCAACCTGTAAGAACAGTTTGCAGAGGAACACTCACCTGGCCTGTAGGCAGACCTTGGCTTTCTCCTCCCACCTCTCCGAAACTGTGAGTAGCTCCTGAAGCTCAGCCATGGCTTTCTCTACAGCATGGTGTGGTGCCAAGCCCACACCTGAGTCAATCAGCTTCTTCAGCACATCTAGGGTGACCCTCTGGGGATCCAAGAGGGTGGACCTCACCTCATCCAGCCACCGTGCCTGCTGCAGCTCCTGCTTCAGCCTTGGCAGTTCAGGAAGTTCTACATAAAGGCCAGAGCCCATGTCTATCAACTCTTGTAGCTTAGATGAGTCTGGGACTTCATCCATCAAAGCTTCTTGAGCACGCTCATGAAATTCTTCCACATCATCAAGTAGATTCTGGAGCAACATACAGTAAAAAGTGATTAGAAAAAAATGTCCATAGAATCAAAACAGAAAGTTGGCTGTAGGATCAGTCAGATGAGAGTTTGTACGTGATCATCATTGGTCAAAGTTTCTACACACAATGTCAACTGGTCTATGAGTCCCTACACCAGACTTACTGGCTTCTATTTCGTATATTATACATATTAGTTACACCAAAATTTGCAACTAAAATAATACAGCTGCAACTATGGATCCCAACAAAACAAGATATTATGGAATGCCAAGACAACACTCATTTTAAAACAGTGGGCTGAGGAAAAACTTCTGCAAAGATGCTGTCCTTTCAATTACATGTTGGAGACGTTACTCTAACGATGACCACACATAATGGAAAGCAACATACTGAGACAAAAAGAACAAGCCAGAGTTAAAGAACATCGAAAGAGCAACAGTCAAATTCTCAATTATTATTTTCTAAAGCATGCTCACCACTTAAACACATCAGGGTTTTAGCTTAAAAAGTAAAGATATGAAAATGCAAACACTCTCCAATGAAAGGAGAATTTCACAAAAATCTAATCACACTTCTGTCACTGTTCATCTTCCCATGTTTTGGAGCCGCAAAGAAAAAAGTCAAAAATCAGACAGGAAAATATCTCCAGAGGAGATTTATTCAAAGACATTCAACCTGTATACTTCATTGATTCACTCCTGAATCTCTTAAAAAAATAAAAAAAAGATACTACCAACTGTGACAAGTCAGTGCCACAGTGAAGAACAAAACACACATTTCCTATCCCTCTGCTTACTGCCCCTTCTTGTCTGATACTGTTTTCCATGACCATCTAGAAACCAGAAGACATTTACAAAAAAAAAAACCAAACACCATGATCCACATAATAAGGTTTTTATATAGGAAACAGATGCTGAATGCTTCACAGTAACAACAGTAAATTATTACAGTCTAGTAATTATCGAGCCTTTTGTGTAAGAAAATACTCATCATCTAATCTAATTCATTATGATGGATAATCACACTCAAAAACCATGCTCAAAGTTATTGAGTACACTCATAGGCATAAGTGATCATTATCTGACTTCATTCAAGAATGGAAACTATGATTTTTAACCAGCAAAATCATGACATTTATCTATTTTGCTAGCTAGTGACTGCTGAGGCCTCAGGAACTTACACATGGAGTACTTCAATACAATTAGTTTTCTAAGGTTATTTAAAAAAAAAAAGACATAATTCCAGCTGGGAGAAAATGTTTTGACAAAAATATAAATCAAAACTGTTAGGAGTTTATTATATGACCGAGAAGTCTTAGGCCACCCAGGAAACAGATGCAACAGAAAAAATAACTGCTATGTAATAAGCAATCAGAAAACTGGCAGAGAATATAAAAGATGTCTTCAGCTCCGTCATCTATGGACCTTGCCTTAATTTGAAGCAGGTTTAAAATACATTATAATCAAATGCACTAGAATCAATGAACTCTTAACAGTCTCACAGGTCCATTAATATATGAAGATAAAATTTCATGGGGCAGAAAATAAAATGGTTAGTAAATATTTGGAAAGATCTTCCTATCATATACTTTCCACTCAATTAACTGCTGAGAAACATGTTAATGAACATCTTAGAAGGATAAAGATTACAGTCAGCAGGTCTGGATAATCTGTATCCTGCAGTCCTAGAGAGTTTACTGAAGGTACTTGTTTTCAGCAACAACATACCGATATAATATAGAAGGGAAGAAAGCCCAATATTAAATCTCTCTATTACTATATGTTTGCTTATAGAGGAAGCTGCACATATGGTGATGTTTTGAACTTCAGGACCTCTATTTAGCAGTATACAACATTCCACTTAAAACTGCATCTACAGAGAACACGAGTTAATAAATGGTTGACATACATTAAGAACTATTTCTCAAGATGGAAAAAAATATTTACTAAGGATTCCCAAAGAGTCTTCCTGGAGGTTGGCTGGCAGGCCAAACAGTATTTAACATTTCATCAGAGACACAGAAACAAATTAAGATTACTGCTGAAAACTCCTGCTGTAATACAAACTGCCAAAGTGATAAATGATATCGGCAGCCAGGGGAATCAGTATGATCTGGATCACTTATTAGTCTAGATTTACTCAAAGTCAGGTGCAATGAAATGTATGAAGGGGATAATAAATACAGGCCACGCATACAGATTAAAGGGACTGAAACCTGGAAAGCAAAGGCTGAAAAGGATTTACAGATTCAGATGCAAAACTGCCAATGCACTACTGCCTCCCTGCTCTCATAAAGAAGCACACCAATACAGCTTTCTGAAGTTTCTGCAAAAACATATGAAGGGTAGGATTTAAGCAGAAATGTCACTGCTATAGATAGCTTTAATGATGCTGGAATAAAAGCAACTGGCTCACTGAGATAAAATTGAGCTGCTTGGACTGTGACAGACAGAAGGGATCTTCTCTTCGTTTAACCATGAAACCACCACATCTGACTGCATCCACTGTAACAGGCATCTTGAAAAGTGTATCTATACTCACATAAAACACTTCAGTTCAGTACCCTAAATGCAGACTGTCATATGCTATGACCCTGTCTGAGACAGCCACACAAGACCTATGGTAGTCTTCCAGAATGGAAATGAAGGCCAGATGGTATAGATTTGAGCCATTCACAGGGCACTAGATTTCCATGCTTAGGCAAACAAAGCTCTACATATGAAGCTGTTACAACTACATGAGCATACTACTGTAGTAAAAACACAATCTTTGCCTATTCAGGCACATGCTTGCAAGTGAGCAGGAATTACACGTTATCATTAATCCTATTGCGGATAGATGACAACATGTAGTCAGCAAAACTTCAATGACAATAGTAAGATTACTCAAAGTAGGAAGACACTGAGTTAGATGAATCCAGAGTATTTTATTTTCTTTCTTGAGGCCACAGATATCACTACTGGGGGCTAGACTAGAGGTCCCTTCCAATCCCTACAGTTTTGTGATCTGCTTCACAGTAAAAGCTTAAGTCCAGTACACCAGGCAATATTATCTCTTAAAACAAACAAAAAACAACCAGAACACACACACACAAAAAAAAACCAAAACAAAACATGAAAGCTAAAACTAACAGATTAAAAAAAAAAGTCCATATAAAAGCACAACACTTACAGTATATTCAAGGAACAGATGTAAACCTACCTTTACTTGTCGGGCCTGGCTGATAACACAGGGTAAGCTAAATAACTGCTGTACAAATGCTTTCAGCTCCTCCATAGTGAGCTTCGTCCGTGTCCTTCCGCTATCTTGGCTCTGTCTGCTGTATGAATGAACACAATAAAACATTATATGAAAGACATGATGATGCCTGGGTTTACTCCCAGTATCAGAAGTGCATCAAGACCAGTTGAGAAGCTCAACAAAGAAGGACCAACAAGAAAAGAAAAAAATCTGTAAGAATTAAAAACTCTTCAAAACTAGATTTCATGTAAACTCTCAGTAATAAAGAGAATTTACCCTACTCTTTGCCTTTCAAATTGGGTTTGCTTCAACTAAACAAAAGCAGCATGAAGAGTTCCGTGTTTTTTGTGTTGTTTCTTCTTTTTCTAGTAGAAATTCTTAATTCTGATTAGTGTAAAAACCCAAGACTATTTTTGGTAAAATATTGGCCACAGCTCCACATCACAACCAGGGTAAGCAAGGCAGATAGAATTCTAGTTGCTCCTCTTGTAAACCAATGGATTAGATACAAAACAGCAGAGGTTGAAACCCATACATAAAAGAAACACTGAACAAACTACACAAAGCTACACAAATGACACACAGTCTCAAGTGCTTAAATACAATGTAATTCAAGATACCTCAAGTGTGAATAAAGAGATAGAAAAGGAAATTTAAAGGGGAAATTCTTAACAAAACTTACTGAGGTTGATCAGACACAGCTAACAAGGACAAAGACAGGAATTTTATGAAAACAAACAAAGCAAGACTGCTCTGAAGCACAAGATCTACACGATCTCCCATGTACTGGAGAAAAGCAGAAACAGTTTTCCCAGGAGTTTGTGTTACATAGATAAGAATATGGTAAAAAATCAAAAACCAAAGAAGCTCACTACTCAAACACAGAAGCCTCTTCCAAAAATGTTGAAACTGAAGAAGTCTTTATATTTGAAATAAGCGCCTTCAGAATTCAAGTCCTTGGCACTGCTAGTGAAGGACATACCTACCAATAAGGATATTGGCTCAAACCATGGTAGCAAATCCCTGGGAACTGAGAACTGCTTCAGGAAGCGATGGGTATGGAACTGAACATAATTGGTGGCACTGATGCCACAGTTTCTGGGAAACCTTTGTCATCAATTTAGATTTCAATCAAAAGGCACAGAGCAATGTTGACAACAGTACGGTGGAAACCACAGGGGCCAAAATATTTAAGGGAAAAAAAGTAACACAGACTCTGTTTTTAAACTGATAGGGGGACCCATTTCTGAGAAACTGATTTCAGCAGTGATCCTCCTTTCTGGTCAGCTTGATAGACAGGGCTGTTCACAAGAGCCATGTGAAGATTTGTACTTGCTCAAGCAGTTAACAACCACAACAGGCACTGGCAAGTGTTTCTGATATACAACAGTAACAAGCTGTGAAAATAAATCTTGTTTGCTAGAGCTGTCTCACTTGTAGGCAGAGAACCAATGAAACCTGCAAAGAAAAGGACTGCTACTGCATAGGACATGTACTGCAAAGACACTGGAAGCACGTATTACAAGCACGCTAAACGCAGGAAAAGAGTTAAGTGACACTGCACTGATGAAATATTTGGTATAAAAAATCACTGCAGGCACAGCAATCTCACAAGCAGAACGGATTTTAAACACTGAAAGATGTTCCCTGCTCATCAATGTACATTTTATCACATTAAATAAAAACTAAATTAAATCTCTCATCCTGTGGACTTAAATAAAAAGAAAATGTAGATGAATCATCAAATATAATTACACTATGTAAAAGTCACAGAGAAAAAAAGAATACAAAGCAGGCTTTGACTTGCTATGATAGACAGTGAGAAGGAATGGTAGCTGCACATGAACAGACCCTAAGCCCTCCAACCTTAGTGCAGCCAAAGATTGCCACAGCACTACGTGCCACACACATTCACTTATCTCTCGCTATAATAACCCCCAACTTTCACCATTAACAAGGAAGAAAGAAAATGTGGGTATACTGAAACCATCTCCACTGTTCTGCATCATCTGACTATACATAAAACTGAAAAATAGCTGCAACATCATTAGCTACATTTGGATCACAAATTTATTGCTGCTCTATTCTCTACCAAGTTGTTCTGTTTCGGTATTCATTTTAAATGTATTTCTAACTTTATCCTTAGCATAAACGTGATCCCTCTCACTGTATTAAATATGAATACAAATGCTAAAGAACAGGCTGAAGGTGACCTCTGATTTACATATTTCCTAGCGCTGTTTAAAGAGGATTTAAAATCTTTGCTTCTGAAATATTCTCAAACCTCTATTTTATATCACATTACGATTTAGCATACATGAGATCTTAAACTACACAAGTGTCTGTCTCATGGGATCTGATTAATTTCTAGTTCAGATACATCATTGAAGGTTATCAGTTCTGTCCCTCCGTTCTTCTTGAGAAAACCCTGGAAATGCACTAATGAACTTAAGGGATATCTGCTGAGAAGTGTAATTGGATCTATCATATAATATTTCAGAGTTCAAATGCAAGTAATGATGATGCATTATGTCCTGTGTAGCTAGTTATAGTACCCAACTTTGCTAAGTATTTACTTTTCACTCTATTCCTTAAAGCAGCCTTAAGCTTTACACTAAATAAAAATTGTATATGCAAAAAAACAACAGTCGTATCTTAGACACAGCAGAGAAAATGCAAGTCAATTAAAAGTTTACCATACAACCACTGAAGATTAAATATGGTTATCTGATCAAATTCTTTACTATGTTCTGTGTGCTGAGTAAAGGTCCCATAGACAAGAGAAGAAAGAATATACTGAAGGCTCACTGATAATGATACGAGCACGCATCCATGAGATTGCTGAGGTAGTGCCAGGGGACAGAACAACATTCGGAAGGCCATAAGCAAGGCAGACAATACAGAGAGCTAAGGACACCAGAAGGTACCAAGAAAAGCCACTACTTCTTAGCCACACATCACTGCTTCATGTGGTCCTTGTCAAGAAGTGAAAAAATGGGCTTCAACTGTGGACTCAATTTTTGTTCTCAGTACTGCTTTGCTCCCCACGATCCTAACCTCCTAGTCATAGGTGGCAAGATACTTCTCTCTTCATCTTTCAGTAATTCCACCAGTATCACAAAGCATTCTACAATTTACTGTAAGCAGCTGGTAAAAATCACGAACATTTTTGAGAAATGCTGTACCAGAAGATATAACTAAGTTTGCCTCACCATCCCTAAGTGGTGTCTCCCAGTTTTCACGCACTTGGCTTTGCAGTACAATCTTTTAACAGATTTTCTTTCCTAAAGCAGTTTTATAAACTCATTTTTTATTTAAGCTATATACTTAGCCATGTTGCCTAAAATTTAAACATCCATGTCACAACTTACTTTTACTTGCACTTTTTCCTCCAGCTGTCTTTTCCAATAACTCCCCATACACTCAAACAAATGCCAAATCAGTGATTAAATGATTTTTCCAGAGGATTTCACATTTCAGTACATAAGTCAGCTCAAAACAGTATGCTTAATGCATTTCAAGTCTGCTTTTTGGACCTTAGTACCACAGGATCACCGAGGTTGGAGAAGACCCACAAGATCATCCAGTCCAATCGTACACCTGTTACCAACAGCTCTCATTAAACCATGTTCCTCAACAGAACCTCTAAACATTCCTTGAATTCTTTCCAGGGCTGGTGATTCCACCACCTCCCTGGACAGCCCATTTCAGTGCCTGAGCACTCTTTCAGAGAAGTATTTCCTAACATCCAGTCTGAATCTCCCCTGGCGTAACCTGAAGCCATTCCCTCTCATCCTATCGTTAGTTACAGGAGAGAAGAGGTCAACCCCACCTCACCACAATCTCCTTTCAGGTAATTGTAGAGAATAAGGTCTCCCTTAAGCCGCCTCTTCTCCAGACTGAACAATCCCAGCTCCCTCAGCTATTCCCTCATAAGACCTGTGCTTCACAATCCCCACCAACTTCGTTGCCCTACTCTGGACTCCAGGGTTTCAATGTCTTTCTTGCAGTGAGGGGCCTAAAACTGAACACAGTACTTGAGGTGTACTTGTACAAGTACTCATATCACTGTATGTCTCCAAAGTCTCCCAGTGAGTCACAGCACTAAAGGCAAACACTAAAAGTAATCAGGTAGGCAGTGAAAACTCAGTTCTTACATTTTCCGGTCCAATCAAGTAAAAGGACAGAAAAACTGTAGAAAAAAGAAAACCTGTCCTACCTGTGTTTTTGCTTTTTGCTCAGAAGCAGCTGTGCTACCGAAGCACAGGTCTCTGCTTCTTTCACAGCATCTCTAAGCTTACGGAAGAGATCATTTTCTGGATATTTCCTGTCTTCAGCATCTTCCAACATCACTCTCAACTCAATCACATCTGTAATAACAGCATACAGTTTGAATCTAGAAACAGAAGACATTTCAGACTGCTTCCAAAACCCTTAATCAAGGTTCCAACAGGCTACTTCAATTTCAAATGCACAGTGATGAGTTTCTAATTTTTTTTTTCCTCTAAACGACACAGTATTTTCTCTCATTAAATCAGAACATAGAAAAAAAAAAGTAGGATGCCTTTCAACTCCTGTAAATGAAGAACAGAAGTCTAACCTTTCTTGTGGTTGAGGTTGGCAGACAGAGCTTCTGTAACTCTACTGACCCAAGTGTCATAAGATTGTGCTCTAACTTTCACTCCATACAGCAA
>VXAB01003171.1:460034-485271 GCA_013399175.1 Odontophorus gujanensis | reverse complement strand
TGCTGTACCAGAAGATATAACTAAGTTTGCCTCACCATCCCTAAGTGGTGTCTCCCAGTTTTCACGCACTTGGCTTTGCAGTACAATCTTTTAACAGATTTTCTTTCCTAAAGCAGTTTTATAAACTCATTTTTTATTTAAGCTATATACTTAGCCATGTTGCCTAAAATTTAAACATCCATGTCACAACTTACTTTTACTTGCACTTTTTCCTCCAGCTGTCTTTTCCAATAACTCCCCATACACTCAAACAAATGCCAAATCAGTGATTAAATGATTTTTCCAGAGGATTTCACATTTCAGTACATAAGTCAGCTCAAAACAGTATGCTTAATGCATTTCAAGTCTGCTTTTTGGACCTTAGTACCACAGGATCACCGAGGTTGGAGAAGACCCACAAGATCATCCAGTCCAATCGTACACCTGTTACCAACAGCTCTCATTAAACCATGTTCCTCAACAGAACCTCTAAACATTCCTTGAATTCTTTCCAGGGCTGGTGATTCCACCACCTCCCTGGACAGCCCATTTCAGTGCCTGAGCACTCTTTCAGAGAAGTATTTCCTAACATCCAGTCTGAATCTCCCCTGGCGTAACCTGAAGCCATTCCCTCTCATCCTATCGTTAGTTACAGGAGAGAAGAGGTCAACCCCACCTCACCACAATCTCCTTTCAGGTAATTGTAGAGAATAAGGTCTCCCTTAAGCCGCCTCTTCTCCAGACTGAACAATCCCAGCTCCCTCAGCTATTCCCTCATAAGACCTGTGCTTCACAATCCCCACCAACTTCGTTGCCCTACTCTGGCCTCCAGGGTTTCAATGTCTTTCTTGCAGTGAGGGGCCTAAAACTGAACACAGTACTTACTTGAGGTGTACTTGTACAAGTACTCATATCACTGTATGTCTCCAAAGTCTCCCAGTGAGTCACAGCACTAAAGGCAAACACTAAAAGTAATCAGGTAGGCAGTGAAAACTCAGTTCTTACATTTTCCGGTCCAATCAAGTAAAAGGACAGAAAAACTGTAGAAAAAAGAAAACCTGTCCTACCTGTGTTTTTGCTTTTTGCTCAGAAGCAGCTGTGCTACCGAAGCACAGGTCTCTGCTTCTTTCACAGCATCTCTAAGCTTACGGAAGAGATCATTTTCTGGATATTTCCTGTCTTCAGCATCTTCCAACATCACTCTCAACTCAATCACATCTGTAATAACAGCATACAGTTTGAATCTAGAAACAGAAGACATTTCAGACTGCTTCCAAAACCCTTAATCAAGGTTCCAACAGGCTACTTCAATTTCAAATGCACAGTGATGAGTTTCTAATTTTTTTTTTCCTCTAAACGACACAGTATTTTCTCTCATTAAATCAGAACATAGAAAAAAAAAAAGTAGGATGCCTTTCAACTCCTGTAAATGAAGAACAGAAGTCTAACCTTTCTTGTGGTTGAGGTTGGCAGACAGAGCTTCTGTAACTCTACTGACCCAAGTGTCATAAGATTGTGCTCTAACTTTCACTCCATACAGCAAAGAAGGAAGGTCTTCTAGCGGATACCGGTACCTGGAGATATGAAAGGAAAAGAAAGCAAGAGTATTAATGCTTACACAATACCTAGGGTATTGCTTATTGTTGAGTTTTCCCAGCTAAAATAAGGTCAGGACGGAATACATAAAATATTCTCTGCCTTGAACTCAAGAATCAAGCAAAGAGGTTAAAAGGACTCCTTAAACACAGGAAGAGAGAAGAGTGGACAAATGTTACATGCGGCCATCAGTCTCCAGTACACTACTGATCTGGAAAGGAAAAAAGACCAACTGCTAGCGTACCTTAAACACTTGTTCTGCATGGGACATGGACACAAATCAGATGGGTGGTATAGGCAAACCAAGCGCTCGGGATTACAAGAACATGTAAGTGCTGACAAGAAGCACGTTGTTCTGCAAGCTGTGCACTGACGTTCATCATCTGGAACCAATTCAAACACCTCTTCTTCAGACATCAATACTCCCTTAAAAAAAACATAGACAGCTGTTAAAAACACTAGTCCACACAAAGCAGAGAGAAAAACAGCAAAGTAATGTCTTTCATTACTTACCATCTGTACAACAGTTTCCCTTAAGCGTGTTTCTTCCTCTATCATTAGTGTCATCTCCTTGCAGACCATGGCAGCCAGTCCAACATCCAAACACTCTGGATCTGCAGCCATCTTGAAGATCAATTCTTCATGGGAGAAAACACAATGACGTCCAAGCCTTCGGTAGTGACTGACACACTGACGTCCAATTGGAAGCTGCAAAAAAAAAAAAATCAACATCATTGATCATTTTGGGACAGAACGTTGAGAATCTCTCACCATCCACTGTCCTTCACAAAATCTGGGAAATACAGACAAACAAAAATATCTTATGAGACAGAGGCAAAACGCACTGCCATCTAGAAATAACCATGTTTGGTCTAAAGTTAACCAAAGCTAGTATCACTTATTTTGTGCCTTCTAAAGCACAAAGGAAAAAAAAAGGTACTAGTAGATAAATTTGCTATGCACTTCTAGGCTATATTTTGTCTAGTGTCAGATTAGGAGTTTTCCTCAGCAGCTATGCACAGATTATATCATGAGCATAGAAGAAAAAAAAATCAGACAATTCCACAGACAATTTATCTGACAAATGAATAAACGTTTCTGGTTAACTACTAGAACTTGTTATTTCAATCTTTCAAAACAGAAGATGGAGATAGGACCTCATCTATAGTTTTATCTATCTTTCAACTATAAACTCTGAATAGTGATAGGACACACTTTTAACAACTTACTGAAAAATCCACATAAGCTACATTCTGATGTGCCATGGCTATTAGAATATGGACTAATGCAATTAAAAGATGCAATGAGCTGACATAAAAGGAGTACAAATAAGAGTTATACGCCTATCTCCAAGATGCAAAAGACAACAGCTTTACAAAACAGGACAATAATCTGTATGAAATCCAGGAAGATGCATTAGAGAAAAAACTAGCTGAAGAACTGCAAGATCAGTATTTGAAAAGGAAGTCCACATGCAAAAGCTTCATTTCAAAGCTGTTTAAAATTGTGTGGACACCAAAATCATCTGCAATGGAAATTAACATCAGCCTCACAATTGTTCCAGGATCTACAAGCGTAAAACACACTGTAGCATAAAAGACTACTTGTCAGATAAGAAACGACTAACATTCTCCTTGCAAAGGTCACTTAGAGGAGACATAGAAAACATATACAAAAGAGCAGACCCAGTCAGCAGTGCAGAAGTTCACAGCTTCAGCAAAGTTGTATCCCTGGTTAAATCCGGAGTGATAGGCACGAGGAAAGGTCACGACAAACTCGCCAGCACACTGATTGGTTCTGTACACCTAATAAAAGTGAAGAAAAAAAAGGGGAACAAAAAAAGTACTGAAAAACGTGCAGCAGAGGTTAGGACATATTGAGCATCACTTGCATGACCTGCAGAACACCACAACCAACATAGTTAAGTGGTAAGGCTTGATTCTGTCTTCTTAAAATAAATCTTCTGTTTATGGCATTAATACAAAAATGTAAAAGCTAGATATCTAATCCAGTAGTCTAAAGTTCTCTTCATGAATTCCAAAAAAAGATTATTTACTATCATTATTTAATCTGCTACATCATTAGCTGTAAAAGCTTCTAGAAATAGTTTATGGTTTGCTTTGCCAGAGAAGCAATTTATCCTAACACAAAAAGCAAGAGATAGTGGCAGGTCTGCTGTCAGTAACACTTGGTCAAAACAGTTTGTTTTATAGGAATTTCAGCTTTACATCAGTGTTTGACTGTCAAAAGACATTAAAACTAATTCACAGACAAATACGGTGTTTTTTTCCCATTAAAAATGAAGTGTGGCACAATGTACATTTATTCTGTAAGATATTTTAAGTAAGAAGTTTGGCACATCCTCTTCTGATGCAAGATAATTGAATTTCACGGTGAGGCTAGAAAAGGGTTAAAAAATAGACTTAAATGCTACCTCATAACTAATGAATTGGAGATGTAGATGTCCACCACAAAAATTCCTCAGTTATATCAAACTACTCAAACTACAAAACGAAACTGAGTGGATAAAATGCTCATGTGCTACTCACTGGTACACCATGTTCCATCAGTACATTGGGGTTCATGATAGTGACCAATTGATGCAGGAGATCAGGCTGGGATTCAAACAGCTCAGGAGCCAGCTCCTTCATCACATCCTCCAGTTGCTCTGCTGCATGAGAGGGCACACCGTACCACGTCTTTGGCTCTCCCCTAACAAAAACACACAAAAACAAATGGTGGCACTCAACTGCAAAGCATGTGAACAGTGGCATTAGAAGTATAACCCAAATATTTTTGTGTAGACACAAAACATCTTCAACAGAAATGGACTGTGGTAATCATCCACTCTCAATCAGCCTCGAAGAAATCTTATGTCTGAAACCAAAGGCATATTATACCACATAAGCAGAAGTGAAAATAATAAAATGCCAATGTGATCAAGCATAATCAAACCTTCTAATACACATAACCAGTTACTGAAAACCACTAGCCATAGAACCATAGAATCAGAAAGGCTAGAAAAGACCTACAAGATTATCCAGTCCAACCGTCCAATCCAACTGAATTCTGAAGACAGAAAATACCTAAATCCATGAACTATTTAAGTACGAGGGAAGAAAGTGACAAACAGGACCGATAACAGAGAATAACTTGGGATTATTCTAGTTTTTCAAGTGCTGTCTTAAGTGAGCTGTAATGATCTAGAATCTATAGTACAGAGGTTTTTATTTTATTTTTTTTTTTTAAGTACAAGTAATAGTCTGCTCAAATATCTGAATCTATTTACATATCACTTGCTATGTAACTATATTAATAACCTTATCACTAACCATCCCAAAAGTTAGATAAGGAATAATGCAGTACTTTCTGTGATTCCTACAGGCTTTAGTGACACCTGCTGGTAAGACAGATTTAGCAAGCCCCAGGAAATACCGTTTATGGCTGGGCTGCTGGAATTCACCAGCTGACACAAGCCATTCACATGCTAACCCAGTTAATAGGCTGCTGGGGACAATAACTGAACTCTAAACAAATGAAATCTTCCCCTGCAGCTTGTAGGGCAGGTCCTATTAGCAAACAGTTATCCAGAAAAGCGCAGTCGTAATCTAAAGGCTATTAGATTCATCCTTATCAGATGTATAACAAGCCTCCCATTCTGAAGGAGTGCTTCCCACAGCCTCCTTTTATGAAGACTGACTGCAGTGCAAGGAATTAATTTGCCATTCTTCTCAAAAAATGAACACCAGAACACAATTAGGAATGTTCTGGAAGTCAGAGTTACGTTCAGATTCCTCTTCTCTTAAGCAGAGAACTTATCCATAGCTCTGTGTATCCATAGCTCTGCTTGTGAACTTTCAGCTCTGATGCCTGCAGAAGCCAGCAGCCTTCACTTCCAGAAGGGGCTTACCAACTTTAAAACACAAAGCACATTCCACACCAATGAACTGTAATTCATATTAAAAAGTTTGTCAGAAAAGACATGAGTCTCTCTAAAGCATGATTTTACAGTAATACTAGATTGTTTGCAACACAAGAATATTCAGTTAGTGCTTAACAGAGTTGGTATTTTTCATTATCTGTATCCTCCTTTAATCAAGTTCAGCTAAGTATATGGACTACTTATGTGCACTACACAGATGTGCAAAGGAGAGCCCATACCAATGCAGGTAGTTGATGGAATAGCTCCAGTGGTCTTCGATATGCCAGCAAAATGAGGAGAAGCACATCCCCACATACAGCCAAGGTACCTTCATGCCAGAGATATCCGCATTAATGTGAGCAAGGACTGACTGTTCTAGAATTGGCATGTTATTCAAATTCCAACCAGAAAGTGCATAATCCTGCAAAAAGAGAAGGAGAGAATTCTGAATACACCAGAAGACCACAAGGACAGCAACTCTAGAAAAGTAAAGTACTAAGAAATCAGCTTATCCATTCCTATTGTAGACAGTATTCTGGCAAAATGAATCACCTAATCTAGGAAATACTTAAACTCTTCACCGTTTAATAAGACTAACATTTAAGGCCAGTCCTAGCCTTATATCCTTTCGATCAGTGCTGAAAGGCTTTGATTCCTTCCTATGCCTAACTTTCACACTTTTCTGCCTGCAAAGGAAAGAATAGCAGTAACATTAGCAAGAGAATAGAAGGCTGTCATAAAATTTGATACAATGATTGCAAACACCACAGGAAATCTCATATTATTATTATTATTTCAGCTTTTGAGAGATTTGTTTTACCCCACTGTACGTTATCTTGATAGAATAAATTCCTACATTTACTTCACAGAAGTCAGCACCACTAGTTATGAAATTCATCCTGTCTTTCACTCAGTTTGTACAGGAAAAAAAAAAATTCAGATTGCCACTACTTTGTTTCCTTTGCAGTGACACAAAGACATCACAGTGAGACAGATGATCTAGCTAGAAAGTTGTTGTGTTACAGTTTTTTTTAATTACTACTTTCATACAAATAGATCTGCAAGCAGTTCTCACTCACCAAGCAGATAGACAGTCTCAGCATCACCATGACAAAAAATGCAAGTAGGAAGGTGCAGACATAGGTAGAAGACAGTAGTGAGCAAAATAACATTTTCCAGGGATTGGTATGAATCATTTTGGGCCTGTATAACCATGATATCACATCCTTTTGTCCGAATTTAAACACACTAGCAGCCAGAAAATGGACACTCTACAATAAGGTCTGAGGGAAAGTAGGCAATACATCTCAACAGATGTTCTTTATCTGATTTTCCATGCACTGCCAGAGAGACAAGCTAAATCTGATTAGTCTGTTTTATCTATTATGAACCTCCTAAGGAGGTAAGAATTATGCTTCAGTAGTTAACTCCCCAAAACAAGAGAAATCTTATCAGATGTTTCCTTATACTTGGATATACTATAACAATTTGCATATCTTTGCTACTTAGTGATACAAAACAGGTGTAACTTCAATCATTACAAACAGCTTAGCTATCAGTAACAGATCTGGAAAAAGAAGGCACGCTGTCAGATTAATGTCCTGCTCAAAAGGAACATTAAGTGTGTGCAATTCTTAATATCTTCAGGAAAAAATCTGCATGATTTCAGGCTTAAATTCTTATTGTGAAATCTTATGCAGAGCAAAGAATGGGGTCAGCTTACATATTCTGCCACTCACCTCCTCCTCCGGCATCAGCTTTCGTCGGCCATCTTTCACTGGAAAGCCACTTCCAAAGTCCTTGGATGATATATCTGCTCCATATTCTACAATAACATCTTCTTCTATGCTGCTCACCAATCTCCAGAACTCTTTCTCTACGAGCTCAGTGGGAACCATCTGAAAGCAAGATGTTGTTAAGGTATGCACAGATAAGATCCAACCTGAAAACTACCATTCAAACTATACACTGTTACTGATCTCTGGTATATCTACAAACTTCAAAGCTACTCTCTCTCATTTCATCTCTTCACTGTCATACAGTTTGGTTTGTTTTCCTTAGTAATGGTTGCAATGTAACAGAAATAGAATGCAATACCACGAGGGATGGAATGAACAAAAGAAGATGGGATTACCAGGAGTACAGCTTAAACAATTCTTGACAGCTATATAGGGAGGAGACATTCAGCAGAAGCCAAGCAGCAAAAAGAATGAAGAGCATGCACAGTCTGAACTATTTTAGAGAACAACAAAAATATTTGAGTAACACAAAGGAAACAGATAAATAAGTGTGTTCAAGAGTGTAATCTTCATATACCTCATTAGAACTCTTACTTACATGCATTTACTAAAGCTTGCTTGTAAAATAAGCTTTATTTCTTTATCTGTGTCCCAAGGACGTGAAGTAAAACAGAGATCTCAGAAGCTGGAAGCTTTGACAAGAATGTCCATAAATTACCCAAGAACCCTGAGAGAAGAAACCTGGTGTTTTGTGCAGTCTATAGGACAGTGGAATCACAGAGGTGTGCCAGCAGAGACACAGCAGTTTTAAAAATGCTGCAGAGATGCAGGCGGAAAACATTATCAGACAGACTCAGTTTGTTGATAGCCAGCAAAAAACAAAAAAAAAAGAAATAGGGAAAAAAATAATAGCATGATCTCTGAACAAACTCAAACTGAATTATGATATAAGCCACAGAATGGACAGCAGAATGATCCCACTGCCACACAAGCACAGCTCCAGACTTGGTTCAAATAATCAAAAAGGGAAAAAACTGAAATGGAGTATAGTCTTCACAAGCAATACAGCTGTCTATTGACAATAGGAAAAGAGTGAAATGAAGTTGAAGGGAGATCAGATGCCTGGAAGTTATACCATTTGTTTACACATCTGAAGTTTATTGTGCCTCTTTATAGAAACCAAACATGCCTCAGCAAAAATCCAGGATCAGCTGAAACCTCTTTCTTTTTCCCCTACAAGGAATGACAACAAAAGTTGAACTCACATGGACTGGCATGTTGAAATAATCAGACTTGAAGTTATCAGCCATTTCACCAAAGCTCTGGAGAGTATATTCCCTGACAGCTTGTTCAAATCCAAAGGCCTCACGGGGTTTGTTGCATTCCTAAAAGATAGAACATAACAATATTGTTCCCTACAGCAGATTATGACACACAGTTATACTTCTGTCAAAATTCAAAAAACAAAACAGTTGACCATCTGAGTCCTTACCAAACTCAATAAGCTATCAGTTTTGAGTGCTTTTCTCAGCAGAGGAAGTCCTACCATAATGGAAACAGAACAGAATTAATTGTTTGGCAGGTAATCTAACAGAGTAAATCCCAATACTGCACGTCTGCTTCCTGTACAAGCAAAGTTTCACCATCTACTCCTGTCAGTAGCGCAGTATGAAAAAAGAAAAACTTAGCCTTAAAGGCATTTCTTAGACACATTAGATTCAAATACCTGCAGAATAACTGCACAGGAACAAATTCTGTTACTGTTTCAGTCATATCAACACGGCATATAATCAGTTGATTTAGCATAAGCATATAGGAGGAAAGAGGAAAAAGGAAATTAAAAGAACAAAGCATTTATATCAAAGCAGCTGACCAGTAATAGCTAATAGCACACATCCTCCCTAACAAAACCTTCAAGTCTTCCACTGTTATACCTATAGTCATCCCAAGAGTCCAAACAGACCAGTTCATATTCCTGCTGCTGTCCCCAATTGTTTCTACAGGTTTTTTTTTCAGTCCCTGCAGACAAAGGGGCTAAAACAATGTTTAACACATACAAGATATATTTGAGTATAAACACAGCATAAAACTTAAGTCAGCTGTTTAGTGTCATAATGAAAATGTTCCAAAAAGGAGCGTGAAAGAACAGCAGTTCCTTTCTCTTCAAGAGATACTATCCTTAGACTATTACCAACGTTTATCAAAGCAGTTCTTAAATACAGCAGGCAAGAGAAAAATCTATGTCTATAAACACTGTCAGACAATGCTAACCTCAATGCATTACCCTGTCCTTCCTAGCTTCTGTTCTGGCACTCTGGTGTTAACATTACATCAGCCAATTGTACACAATTAACTTTTGAGGTAAAAACGGAGACAACAAGCACTACTAATCACTTCAAACGTCTCTATGATGTATATATATAAGTATACACACACTTATGCTCTTTTTCTTTTTTTCCCCCTCTCTTAATTCCAATGCGTTCATGGTGTAACACGATAGAAAGCAAAACAATGACAGAAGAGTAACAAGGTCCCAGGCCACAGCAAGTGAGGATTGGCTCAGACATAACAGCAAGGGGCACAGAAATAAGGGAAAGTAGCTGATCACATTTGAAAGGCCTGTAAGGCCATCAAGTAGGCAGGGATCTCCAGATGAGATACCTCACCTCCATTGCCAACCCTTAAATGAAGTCTGGGAAAGGGGGGGGGTCCTGGTTCCACCCCTTCAGGTCACTCAAGTGCACTGCATGCACCTGAGCTCTCTTGGGTTGCCCCTGCCTTCCCACCAGGTGCTCAATCACTGCTTCAAGCTGTGACAGCATTTCCACTACAAATGGTATTTTTCAAGTACTTGCTGTATCACAAGCTAGCAACAATTGATTTGGCCCTCTAACTTCACCAATTTTATCCCCGTATGTGATTTTTCCCTTTGGAACAATGCATCCCTGCTTCTATTACTAGTAGTACTGCTACTAAGCAAAGCTAAGACACCTCAGTAACAGTACAATTACTACTGAAACTTTTTGTGATTTTACACATTCTTAAGCCACTTACAGGAGGCAGTATAATCTCTACATTACCTCCATATCAGATTGCTCTATTTTTCTAACGCTCCTTTATTGTTCTCTATTAAAAGGTTTAACAAGCTAACTATCACGAGCAGGTTACTGCTTCTTTTTGAGAAAAAATTAAAAAAAGAAACAACCCTTTTTTAAGAGTTAAAGCCAGTTACAAAATTTCAGATTTAGAAGAGGCAAGCTTTTGCAATCCAAATTCTAAATCTACTGATTTCCCTGAGCTCACAAATTTTTCTCAAGAGATGTATCAAGCCAAACAAATTACGCTTTCTACATTTAGGCTGTTGATCACTCATCTCATTGAATACAGTTGCTCATATTTTTTGAGCAATTAAACTCAAACTAGTTTCCATTTCTAAGTCTTAGCAGTTCCTCTCTTACTCTAAACCAAAACTAATAGTTACTTTTCAAATGTATTCTTTCACTTTCTGCCAAAAGCTGCTCTGAACAATGTCATAATGACTTCTCAATAATGACAGCTCCCTGCTGTGCACAAATTACATGGTTTGATTACTTTCTTGGTTAGGAAGTGTCTCATCATTCTGTTTAAACACCTACTGCAACCTTAATTCTCACCTAAGTTCCTGCTCCCGCTCCTTAGAATGAGTTTCAGTTCAAGGTGAAGGCCATACAGAGGCCTGAATTTTAACTTTTACATGGCTATGTCTTAAACAAATGTTATGCCCAGGCTCTCATCAGCTGACAACATTTGGAGTTTCACAGCCCATATCTTAACAAAATCTCAAACAAAACTACATCTCCTAGTCAGATGTAACAGTAATGAGAGTTGAACTGCAGCTCTTCTGCTCTTTTCCTGAGCATAACCATACATACAAAGATTGAGTACTTCTTCAACTGTACCTCTGCAACACACTTTGGACACCTCCAGTCACCTTTAGGTACATCAGGTAAAGGAGGAATCAAGCAGAAAGTGTGATAGCTGTCATCACATCCATCACACAGCAGTAGTTTGTCCTCATTATTTCCTCTGCCACAGAATAAGCAAACATACAAATCAACCTGTGGAGAATAAAGAAAAAGAAGTTATTATAAGTTGTAACAAGCTTCCTCATCCAGAACCTGCCTTCCTTTAAAAAATAAAGAAAGGATGTGATCCTAAAACTCAGTGTAAACATGAAAGCAAACTCCTCCTATTGTTCAGAAGCACTGCTAACAATCAATTGTGCTATAGTTGGGGTAGGGGAAGTAACTGGAAATTACTTCTGGAAACAACTACTCCGTTCAGTTGGGTAATAATTATCCAGATAACTCAAAGGAGTATCTCACCTACGTTATTCCCAGGCAATAGAGGAGAACAAAGTTTTTAGGATTTCACACTCTCTCTCTTCCTGAGAGCTTTGATAACTGAATACAACTCTACAGGTAGTGCGTGACTGAAGAATATCTTCAAGAAATATTTCAGAAACATTAGTGTAATCATTTGCAACAATGCAGTGATTATGCTTATAATGGACAAGAAAGAATGACACACAAAAAAAATCCAAGCCTATGTATTTCAATCAAATTCCAAGCAGAAGGGGAAGAAACTGTACATAATGCATTTGGCTTCCTTCCTCATTTTCTCCAAAATTAAGGACACAAATTCCAGATGATAGAAGAAAAGTATTAAACCAAACACAACAGAAAAAAATGTTGCAGAGGTCTAAGATCACCTCCCAACAAGAACACCATAGACTGGGAAAGGTGTCTCACAGACACCATCAGGTTTCAAATCTTCTTTGCCACTGCATTTTGTACTGTCCAAAAGACTTTTAATATAAACATTTAATACACCACTGAAGATCTGTAGTGTAATTAAATTAAAAAATGTGAACTACTGTATCACATCTAAAAAAATGTCTTCTGTGTATTACTTGTTCTAAATTCTGACCTTCAGTCCCTGAGTAACTTGGGTTCTGCGTATTTCCTTCACAGAACTAAAAACCCACCAGAAATGGTGGATTTAATTTGGGCTTTTTTTTTTCCATGTTTGTTTGGGTGGGGTTTTTATTGTTAGATTGTCACAAAAAAAGAAAAAAATTCACACAAATACTTGAAATCAACCCCGCCTTTGTTATGTCAGCCTAGTCAATACATGCAACTTCCTAGCTACACAACAGTATTCTTCTCAAGGGGAAGACTGGTCAGTAACTATCTTAAAAAACAAACTTTTTAAATATTGCAGTTCTATTACAAAACCCAGAAGTATTTCTCCTTTTTAAACACACACAAGAAAAACCTAACAAATACGGCAGATCTAAAACCAGTCACCAAACTAATTAGTTCATTGCAAGAGTACATACTGGAGAAAGGTTGCCTGAACAAACAACTGCAGGTTCTCTTACCAAAACTAAAAAGTAGTAGAATGGCAATAATAACACAAGGCTACTCTGATAGTTGCCAGTTATCTACTGCTGAGAATACCTTCTTCTCTCCATATTCATATGAATATATGGTTTTTTTGTCAGCCCAAGAGATGATTTGTCAAATACAAAGACTGCACTGAAAAACATACTCACAAAATGCAGATCTGCTATTACACCATAACCACAAATAAGCCTCCTACCCACATAATTAAAATATGGTAGGACCGTTACGATATATATCTGGGGGGACGTGATAAAATGATATGCATTATTTCACAGCATCTTACAAAACCAAAAATGAATCAGGAAAAAGTATAAACAATATTGCAGCATAGTATTTTTCAGATAGAAGTTATATAAGGCTACTGTATTACCTGCACACTTAAACTGCCTAAACTCAAAGCATTGAAAATAGTACAGAAACAAATAGTACTAAGTCACAGATTTCACAAAATTGCATTTATATGAATATGGATGGATCCAAGATAGCATTCTCACTTTCAGTTTTAAACAGAAAGAGAAAAACAGACTGTTTTTATATTTTTCAGTGAAAGCATCCTTAAACAAAATGGTCACAATACTCAAACAACCTAGGAATACTGAATACTTGATAAAAACACAAATAGAAACTCAAGTTACAAATTCTAACTTTACTACAATGACACAATGATCTGAGTTTTTTTCATTTGGTTGGTTGGTTTGGGTTTTTTTGTTGTTTTTCTCTTTTTTAAAGTGTCCAACTTCTTTCTCCAGTATCCATTTTCACATAATTACTGGAGATTTTTGGTTGCCTTAACCTTCCATGGTTTAATTTAAAGTTAATTTTTCACGGTGTTCTCAGGTTAAGAAAAAAATAACAGCTGAATTTGTAGTTCGGAGCCTACTGCTTGAAACATTAGAAGTACACATCTTTCACTGCTGTACACACAGGCTAAATTATGATATTTCAAAAGTGAGAAGTCACAGGCCATGACAGTGTAAGAACAATGATACACTGCTTCTCCATGGTCAAATCTCAGAACGCTAAACATTTCACTTCTCCCCTAGGAGTTGCTCTTCACCTGGGTCATATCAGCCCCCACTATCAGTACAGGCTGGGGGAATGTAAGCACAGAAAACAGCCCTGCCAAAAAGAACCTGGGGGTACTAGTGGATGGCAAGCTGGGCATGAGCCAGCAATGTGCCCTTCACAGCCCAGAAAGCTAAATGTATCCCGGGCTGCATCAAAAGAAACATGGTCAGCAGGGCAAGGGAGGTGATCCTGCCTCCCTGCTCAGCACTAGTGAGGCCTTACCTGGCGCACTGAGTCCAGACGTGGAATCCCCAGTACAGAGACACAGACCCGCTGGAGAGTGTCCAGAGGAGGGCCACAAAAATGGACCCTGGGATGGAACACCTCTACTACAAGGAGAGGCTGAGAGTTGGGGTTGTTCAGCCTGCAGAACAGAAGGCTCTGGGGAGATCTGAGTGGCCTTTCAGTATCTAAAGGGGGGCTATAAGAAGGAAGGACACAGACTCTTCAGCAGGGTCTGTAGTGAGAGAACACAGGGAACTGGTTTCAAACTAAAAGAGGGAGATTTAGTTTGGATATAAGGAAGAATATTTTCAAAAGAAGGGTCATGAGACACTTGCACAGGTTGCCCAGTAGCTGTGGATGACCCTATTCATTCCATTGGCATAGGACCAGACGATCTTTAAGAGCTCCTTCCAGCTCAAACAATTCTATGATACAATGACTAGCTTAAACTCAGAACAGTGAGAATGAAGACGAAAGCTGATATTGCTATAATCAAAATGCTGAAGTAATGGAACATACTGTACCACAAAGGGGAGCTCAAACAGAAAGCAAGCTACTGAAGACACGCAAGAAGTGCACGGCAAAGCAAGTCTTCAAACCTATAATCATCAAGTACCTTCAAACTGTAACACTCTTCCTGTCTGAAGTAAAAGCAAATTATTTTATAAAAAGTTCATTCTTCCCACTAGCAGTATCACTGCAGCAGTGTACATCCATTCATTTATTTGGGAGGGATTTTTGTTTTGGGAAAAAAAAAGCACCCTAGAGAATCAATGAATTTCTTATCAGAAACCACAGCAAGATAATCAAACTTACAAAGTTGACAGAAAGGGTTCCTTTGCGCTGCCTCATCTGCATTCCAAATGCTTCTGATCTGTTCCCCTTGCGTCTTCGTGTCACCTCATCTTTAAGGAGAATAAAGTTAAGTGTTATTAGTAACACGTGAAGATAGATGCAAGTTGCAAAAACAACAAAGAGGTCCACTTTGGTAACCTGTCTTTAATATCACAAGCTACCTGGCCATCCAGCAAAAGATAAAATGTCTTGCTGTACCCAATCAATTTAAAACAAACAGGAATTAGGAAAATGTATTTTGCATATCCTCACAGGTCACTCCAATTGCCTCATAAAACCGGGTGATTTATGCTTCTAATTTGTGCACTTTGCAAGTTTCAGAATTGTCAAAAAAAAAAAAAAAGTCCTGTTTTTCCTTCCAGCCACTCAGTTCATGCAACAGCTGCTTAATTGTTATGGTTACAATATAGTACAAAAAAAGTTGAAACTATGCCAAGTTACATGAAGCGCCCTGAAAATCTCTCGTGAATTATAATCTAAAATACTTACTTTCTATTTCCAGTTATAACACTTTACCTACTTCTTAATGTTGCCCCCAGAGACATGTAAAAAGACTTAATAGCCTTGTTACTTTACAAAGCGATAAACCCAAGATTTCATTACCCTCTTTATCCTTTGCTCCCAATGACAGACCCATCATCTTGGGTCCAGCTCCAAAGATCTGCAGCTTCTTTAGTTCAGTATTTCTACTCATTTCTCCTGCCTCCACCTAAGAATAAAAATAAGACCAGATCAGCACAAACTAACAATACTTCTGCTCCAACTCTCATCGTCATTAGTTTACATTTCACTCTCCCATAACACCCAAGGTCAGCTCCTCAGAAGAAACGTAACAGGTAGGTGCTCATCCTGAAGCTTGCTGATCTTAAGTGAACTCTGCAAGTGCATCAATTTAGAAGGCAGGTATCTAATTCTAAAGTGGTTGTCTTCACATAATTACTAAGGATATTTCATCTGTTATCTGCTAAATTACATCCTGATCAGTTCCCTTGGGAAGATGTACATTCACTTTCTATTCAATAAGAAAAAAAAAACAAACAATGCCACAACTAAATAAATAAACTTTTAGGAAAAGTGATTAAAAATAGGATATTCTAAAGCACTTCTAACTAAAAGCTGATTATTTCCATTTATTCAGCCTAAATCAGTGTTTTTCCTCTTGCCAGAACACTCTCAGAGATCTAATCTCCTAGTTGTTATCACTCATGAATTTCTTAGTGATATTTGGAGTCCCTGCTCTCACTGAGTTGTGTACAGTATGCAAAACTACAGTATGCTAAACTGTTACTTCACAAAGCCATTAGCTGATACTCTAATTCTAATATTTATGAATTCTATGATGTTGTTATTTTAGTTTAGACATGTCACTATTTGTATAAGTTCAATCTGAAATAGCATCCTAACTAGTGAATTTTTTCCTCCTAAACTCTTCACTTTTTGCTAACAAGTCACAAGGATCACCATCACATTTTTGCTGAACAGAAAAGCTCACAACCTGGAGATTTCAGTCATTCCATTTCCATCTGAAACTCATTAAAAGTTTTTCCATTCTCTCAGTTAACACAAGTTGACAGAATCAACCCACGTTACATTTTCACAGGGCAATTTTCCATTACTTCAGTAACATTTATTAATGATCTTCACAATTTCCCTCCTACTATTGTGACCTAAGATGATTTTCTCAATGATATTTGAAAAATAGTTTGACTATCATATTTAGTAAATTAAATAATAAACCTGCAACAACCTCTCTTTGGTTTTATAGCTTTGTTAATGAATGTATTGTCCAAATATATTTTCATAACCCTAGTGCTCATACTTATTTGGATTCAACTAAAACAAAGTGGATATAATGTATTCACGCTCAGGCAAAAAGAAAACAACTAGGTTATAAATTGAAAGAAAAACATATTTTAAAAAATCACATTTCTCTATAAAACTTAAAAGTACTGCAAGGCAATCTGATAGCTTTGTTACATAAATAACAAAAAAAGCAAAACCAAACTTGATTAATCTGAAATCCTATTCTTCTTCCTGAAAGATGCAGGAAGATCTTTTGTTTTTTACCTTCTCAACAGAAAGTACAACTCAAAGGCTTTTCTCATCTAAGGGAAGATTATTTATTAGAAGCTCGTATCACTAAAGGCACTCAGGGCCAGGTTGGATAGGGCCCTGGGAGGCCTGATCTAGGGGATGGCAGACCTGCCCATAGCAGGAGTGGAACTGGGTGGGCTTTAAGGTCCCTTTCAACTCAAGCCATTCTATGATATAACATGATGAGAACAGTGACAATCAAGGATTAAAGTATTTGTGTGTATTGGGTATGTCAGCATCTCCCAAAGTTCTATCATTTCACAGCATTATTGCTATACTTTTTTCAAATTAAAAAATTCAAATTTTTTGTTAATTGCTATTCTAAAACCATGCACGTTTCTAACAGAAAACTGAAAGCAGACATTCTCCATAATTGTTTTCATTTTTTCAGAAACCTGTTTAGATGTTAATATTCTTTTTATTTAAACAAATTAAAGCAAATTAATCACCTTTGAAAAGACAGCACTTCATTATAGTTTTCTTCCAGCACTGCATTACTTTACCAGAAACCGTATGGATGTAACCTCATTAGATAAATTCTTTTGTCAGTTAAAATACATCCTAAAAGATCATTTGTCAAGATACTTTTTTTTCTAACAAATAACTTAGCCTAATTTTAAGAATTATCTCTTTTCATAACCCAAATGCATTCTATTTTTTTTTCTATTGCTGCCCACAAGTATTTCTGTTACCCTCCTCTATTGTTTTTATTTGATACCTTTCTTCAGAAGAAAGGAATAGAAAATTCATCTTTTTAATTTTGTTTAAGCAGAATTTCCCATAACCAAACTATTTTCCTTCTTGGAAAAAAAAAAGTCCTTATTTAACAAAGGAGAACTCTCATTTCCTATTTTCCTTCACTTTTTTTACTTTAAAAATTAAAACACTTGTTTTCCTAAAATCTGTCAGCCTCTTCTGAGGATCCTGGTTTACTTCAGTAACCTCCAGTTACTACCTTCATCATTTCCTATTCATGGTCCATTCTTAGGTAAGTTACTACATGCAGATCATTTTGGAAAAATGCATTTAACTCTGAAAAAAATCTCCTCAGACAGTGTTCAGTGTAATTAGCCATGCTCACTAACCAAGCATTGGACTACTCAGCAAACTATATGATCACTGAGATATAGCAGTTAGAGTAGAATGACATTTATTTTGCAGGTTGGTTTCTTCTTTGTTTCATTTTGTTTATACATTATTTGCTTATTACCTGCATTCTAAGTCTAAATTTATGGTACAGTTCCAGATGAGCGGTTCAAACTAAATAAGCAGTTTATAATAACAATGTACGTTGAAATCTGGGACAACTTCCTAGCACTCCCTAGATCTTCTGCCATTTGGAGGTCCTGAGGACAAATTTCTATTTCTAAGCACAGTTACAGATTTATACATAGCTTCCAATACAGCTAGGAAATACTTCACCAGCTATGTGGGCAGGTTGAGTTTTTCCTGTATTGAAGAATTCAGTTTAGCTATTTTAATAACTGAACTGCGTAAAAGATAATGTGAGTATAGGTCTTCTAGAAGGCATTTAAATATATATGCATTAACTTTCTGCAGATCATTCAAGCGAAATCACCTCTTGCTTCAGAAACACAGTACCTTTAGATGAAATTAAGCAGCTGTGCCAGGAGAACCACAGAGTGACTCTTCCAATGAGAAATAAGAGTTATTCTACAGAAATAAGCACCAGAAAAAAATCCCACAGGATCTTAATAACTTAGTGACACTTTTATACCATGCAGGAGGAAAGAAGTCACACTGGCACTGTCCCTCAAGATTGGTTCAAAGCAGAATTACACACGATGAATGATTGCTGCAGGAACTGCAGCATTCTTAGGTTTTTTTTTTTTGGACACCTCACTAATAACACAATTGTAAAGCCAGGGACTGCTTGTGTGATTGATGCATTGCTATGCGGCTGCAATAAATAATGTCAAGTCAGCTCCTGTTAGTAAAGAGAATAGATTAGAAGGGACAATTTAGTCTGAATCAGTCATGACATCAGAGACAAAGATGAGATTAAGCGTCCTTTATAAACTCAGTAACAAACAAAATGTATCAGAAAAAAAGAATTTTAACCATGTTTGACAAAACTTCATGGTGTTTAAAGCAAGTATAGAATGATACAAAGCAATAAGAATTTGTCCTAAAGGTAAATCCACTTTTCAGTCATGCTCCACCAAATAGCCAGCAGGGAGACACTAGAGATCATCCATTTAGTTGTTACAGTTACATTCTCTACCAAAGTACACAGATTACGTGTAAATAAACAAAAAGTAGCTTCGAAAAATTTTTTATCAGGGTATCTACCACAAGCAAAGTCTCAGAGGGTCATCTTTCTCCAGATTTTATTTAAGCAATGGTACTTCTGAGCAGGTTTCCAGAGCCAAACAAACGTCGTTGCACTCCTAGAACTGCTTTGCTGGTGCAAGGAATAAGGGTTCCCTGTAAGAACCAAAAAATTGGGGTACCTGAGATTTGACACGTCTGGTTCTCTTCAGCATGACATTCATTCTCGAACCTTGCTTTGGCGAAGTCTGGGCATCTGAGCTGAGATCCTCAGCCTCCACTTTTTCTTTAAGGTCCAAGTTAGGCTTCTGGATGCCCTAGAAGATCAGAGCACAGAATAGAACACCAGGTTGACTGATCAAGTAATGCTGATCATTCTCTGGTCTGTGAACCACTCTTTTTACTAGGAAATAAGCCAATGACTGAAGTCACACAGCATTGCACATGCCATTTGGACAAGGGATTGATTAATCCAGGCAGCATGGGGGTCGTTTACCTTTATTTAAAGGGGATGTACAAGAAAGATAAGAAGACTGCATCAGGGAACGTAGTGAGAAGACAACAGGTAATGGTTTCAAAATAAGAAAAAAAAAGGCTAGATTTAAATTAGACATAAGGAAGAATTTCTTCATTACAAGGGTGGTGAAGTACTGAAACAGGCTGCTTTGAGAAGCTATGGATACCCCATCCCTAGAAGTCCTGGATGAAGCTCTGGGCAGCCTGATCTACTAGAAGGCATCCCTGCCTTGTGCTGTTTTCCTTAATAGGGTTGGTCTCAGTCTTATAAAGAAATTTCTGTGAAAAAATTTCTACACAAGGTCACATTACAACTTCTACTACTATCCTGTCACGGTAAGTATTAGGGTGGATATACATTTGTCTGGACTGTTGCAACTTCTAAAAGCACAGAATCTATGTTCCACTTTTGCATGCAGTAACAAGCAGTTATGTGCAGTTTTGGACCCCATCCTCATATCCTGAAAGAGAAGTGCCTCACCATTAGGCTGACCCCAGACTGGAATAGTTCATAGGGGTATAAGATCCGTTCATAATGAGACTTAAGTAATGATCCTGTGCCTTTTCCTGGCAGGTAGCCAAGCCGACTTGCCACTTTAGACCATTTCTTCTCTTTAGTGACTACCTCAAAGCCTCCTTTGCCAGCAACAATCTGAAACACACACACAAAAAAAACAAAGGTTAAGGGCTTTGAGCTGTTCTCACCACCTCATATAAACCATAAATCAACTACAGTAATCTGAAGATAAAAGGTCCTATTAAAGAATGACAGAAACCTGAGTTTGATTTTTGTTTCTGAAGGACTAGTACTATAATTAAACACTTAACCTCACTACTTATTATATTTATTATTACAACTTCCCTAGTAAAAGCAAGCTGCATACTGTTCCAGACAGAAGGAACTCAACAGTTAAGATTTCTGACAAGTTGGAAAGGATACAAACCCACCATCAGAACAAACGGAAAAGTTAACTCTCACCAGACTTGCACTCTGATGCAAAACACAAGTCTGGCCAGCAGTGAAGCCAATTCTAACAGACCCCACATAGAAGGGAGTGCTGGACTTCAGAGTTATAGAAACTCTGAGAAAACCTCAAATGGGACAGAGACTACTGTACAAAGAGGAAACTGAATTAACCTTCCGTTCACTTTTTACACCTGAAGATGTGATTGCTGAAGTTATCTTTGTATGAAATGCAGCTACAAAAGTGATTAAGTTAACTAAATTGGCCTTCACTTCCATATCTGAAGCGTACTAGAACACAGTTCGTTAACAGTGACCCAGACATTTCCAGAACCAGTAGGATAGTTTCATGCAGCCCAGTAAAGCACAGTACTCAAAAAATAAACACAAATACCAGACGATATTATCAGCTTTTGTTTGCACGCTAGCAGCAATTCCAGATAGTTGAAACAACTATGACTTCTAAATAGACTCCATCTTTAAGAGAAAGTAAGTAAGAATGTTAAGATTTAAGAGAAACAAGTCTTGATAGGGGAATGCAAACTAATGCTTTAACACAGAAATGTTAGTACTACCACATCTCAATTTGTCACCTTGCTAAACAAATCTACTTACTTATATTAATAGCCTTTCTTAGCTGACAGGTTTATAACTACATACATTTTGCCAGTGGCAAACTCCAGTACAACTTTTCATTTGTGTGAAAATTTGAAAAAACAACGTATCAGAGATTACTATAGTAGCATGAAATTTTAGCCAGTCCTAAGCACAGCCTGTACTGGAAACAGACTAAAATAATTATTCCAGAAGTTGACAGTATAAACTCCCAAAGATGCATGTCTACGTCACATGGAAAATCTCTGCCGGGAGACAGGAGGGAGCAATTACTACAATTTATTACAGAATTGCTAGTTGAGGAGCTGAAATGCATGCAAGTAAGCCACTACCTTCTCAGAGAAAATATCAAACCCCTCCAGCTCTGCCATACATACAAAAGGACAACTTGAATCATCAGGATGTTCAAGCAATTAATATGTGCTGTACATGATTCAACTAAAGGCAGTCTAAGTAACTATGATAGACATACATTGCAAGGTTGTGTTAGACATAAGTTTTTCCCACTGCTTTTTCCCCCATTCTCATTTACTCTCCATATTAATGAGATCAATGCTCTAAAACAAGTTCTCCCTGTTGTTTAGTTTCTCAAGCTTGAAGGAAAGATGAAGTCTCTGCCTGACCAAGCACTGCCGTATTTGCTTACTCACCTTGCTCAGACCATAGAGATCCAGTATTTTTCTCTCCACCACAGGGATTTTTAAATTGGATCCTTGAAGTTCCCAAAATTTTGCTAACTGGTCCAAGAAGTCCAGCTTCACTCTTGTCATTGCCTGCAATCAATAAGAGAAGACAAATGCACGCAACTCCAAAAGATTATGACAATACATTGCAGACCTGTCAAAAAACATGACAAACTTTATAGTGTTTATATTTTTAAAGAACAACTCAGCATGTAAGGTATTTCTCAAGTTTAAAAAAAAAAAAGGGAATATTTAGTAAAAAGAATGTAAAAATTTTATTTTAGTAAAAATAAAATTGTATATGCTTTTGTTCTCGGCATTTCAAATCCCATACGCCAAAACTTTTACCTAGCAATTTCACACTTTCAGACCAAAATGCTCACTTAAAGTCAGCATACCAAGGAGAAACACTAGAGCAATTAACAAAATCTGTGGGGAGAAACAGCAGGGAGGGGTTATAAACAGTTTTTCTATATGCCTTAACCATGCAAAAAGAGCTCTTCCCTTGAGTATTTTTGGAGAACTAAAATCATTTTCCATAAGGAGAGCCATTTATAAGTCAAATGATGTATGACATTTTGGTATAGGAAAAGCAGAAGGCTCTGAGAAATACTGTAGGGAAAAGGAAAAACCAGGACAGAATACTACTCACAGTTTTCAAGAAAGCTCCCATACATTTTTGAAATGTAGAATTAACCAACCATAACTAGTCTTATAAAAGACAAAGCAGCTCATTTTAATGCTTGAGAGCCATTATTGTGATAGCTGACTATAAGGTAACCAGAGACTCCAGAACAGTGGTAAATATTTTAAGAAAAATAAATAAATCATGGCCTGCAGAGCTCAGAAGGCCAAACACTGGCTACTCTTACTTTGCAACATGGCATTTGGCATTCATCTTAGACATTTCCAGTTGAACGTGAAGGACTCTTGTGGTTATTTTGGGTAATAAAATAAAAACCAGACTTTTCTCAAAGCCACGGAGTTATCCACTGCCAAGTATAAATACTGATGCGGTCTACAGGTTTCTAAAGTCTCCCCACACAGAAACCTAACAAGATGCAAATCTCAAGAAAGGAGATCTACAGCTTTCAGTGTAAACACAAAACTATATCAACACTGGAAAGGCTCACCTCCAGTTCATTCAGGCGCTGAATTCGTGGAGTGAAACGAAAACTTTGTACTTCACAAGCAAATGGAGGCTGCCAATCCTAAGGAACGACAGAAAGACATTTCAGAGTTTCAAGAAACTGCACTAAAAATGCACAAAAGGCCTTAGCAACTTGGTCATTCAAGCTTCCACCAGTAAATGAGTTTCAGCAGGATTTGTAATATTTTCCACTTTTACGCCATGATCGTGCTTCTAAAATATTCTTGCAACATTCTAGTTGGATGAAAGAAGTCTTCACAAAGTTAGAAATAAAAATTAAAATAAGGCTTAATTAATTTCAGAATGCCCCATCTCACACTGCGCTCACACTTGAGAGAGATCATGCTGCTTGCTGACATTTATTTAAAGACGGAAAGTTCTGTATTTCCTGCACATTGCAAAATTGTCACTATCAGCAGTGATAAACTCCAAACAACATACACTATTACGCACGTAACTTTTCCATGTTTGCCTACAGTCATATTTTGATACAGATAATAACAGCAATTAGGAATCCAATACTTCAATAGAAATGTAGCCCTAAATAACTTTCTGAACAGTCAGCACTTGGTTCAATCACACACGCCTCCCAAATCCATCTCTCTTATCTGTGTTACGACATCAGAACAAATATAATTCAGTCTTTTAGTACCTTTCAAGAAATCTTAACATACAGTAGGTAATCTACGAGGCAGTAAATACAACAGAGTAAGGACACAATACTACAGATGGATGAGAAAAGCAACACATTTGTTGTTTGAATGGCTGCACCATTTGAAGGCCCTAAGCACAACTGTAAAATATTCTAATAATGGAAAAGAATCATAAATCAGCAAGGATAGCATCAAGTGTTTGATTCAGACCTTTTCTGCAGGTTGCAAACCAACCTGACACATGCATCTGGCAAAGCCCTGCAACGCCAACGGCCAAACAATCACAGAGAAACACTGCGGCCTTCAGCGGCTAGGAAAGTTCTAGGTGCTCTCAATGAATCGGATCTGGATCAGTTTCTCATGGCCTCTCCCCCAACCTAAGCCATTCTGCTTATTTTAGAAAGGGCAGCCCCTTGGAGATCAAGATTTCACCGTGACATTAAACTACCTACACAGATTCGAGCAACCCTATGGGGGTCAGGAAAGGAAGGACCATAGAATCTAATTGGCAGGCCTCATATCCAGGCTACTCTTAAGCTTCTTCTTTTCCTGTTCTTTTTCTCTCCCTTCCACTATTTTCTACTCTCCTATATCATAGGTTTATTTATATTTTAATTATGAACAAGGCTCTGAGCTCCTGCTTTGCTTGATGCTCTTGTCTGAATGGTCACAGAGCAAGGCATTGTAAAACACCCTTTTCTGCGCCAAGCCATTGGAGTGTTCAGCTCCTACCTTCTAACCTGCTAACACAAACATGTAACTCCTGCACACAATCAGGCCGCCGCACTTCCACCAACAGTCTGAAGGCTGTTTACAAACAATGGTCCCTTTACAAGTCACGTCCTTCCTCCCTCTTGCAGTGCAAATGCCTCCTTTCAGCTATAATGCACTGCAGCTTTCCGACACGCTGTTTGCTGGTTTTTAAAGCAAGAAGAGCCTCAAGCCCAGGCCCTCGCCGTACCTACGGGCTTCTAACCCGCTCTGAAATCACTTCTAAGCCCAAGGACCGCGTAGGTTCTCTGCGTCCCTGGTGTAGCCTGAAGAAGGGGACAAACGGAACCCCAGCAACCGGGGCGCGGGGACAAAACAGCCCCAGGGGGATCCCAGCCGCAGCAAGCACAACAAAGTCGGCCGGAAACACTCGAGGAGCGGAGGAAGGGACTCCAGACCCCCGAGGGCCGCCCAGGGACAGAGCCCAGCCCGCTCCAGCCGCCCCCCACACCCCAAAGACGCCGGCTTCCCCCGGCCCCGGCTGCGGCCGCAACCCGCCCTGCCCCCGCGCCAGGCAGGCGGTACCTTGGGGGGCCGGATCTTGCAGATGCCGGTTTTCTCGGCCAGACCACGGATGCGGCCGATGAAACCGAGCGGGTCGCTGAACTCCTCCCAGCTGGGCTCAAACACGGGGCACTCGGGCGGGGGCACGAACTCGGCCGCGTAGC
>VXAB01003171.1:443311-460025 GCA_013399175.1 Odontophorus gujanensis | reverse complement strand
GAAGGGGGCCGCCTCCACTTCCGGCGCGGAGGAATGCGGGACGATACTAAGACCATTCACTTCCGGTGCTGAAGAGCCGTTTCGCCCATTGTCTGAGCCGGACGTCAGGAGGAAGGCCGGGAGCCCCGCCCCCCCCGCGGCCGTTGGGCCGTTTGGCCCTGGGGAGGGGGAGGGGCGAGCCCCGTTGCTACCGGGCTGGTTCCGGAGGGGGGAAGGGGGGGGGTGTTGGTACCCTGCGTGTTAATGCACTTATTTGCAGCGTTTTCCTGCCAGATTCTGAAGGTGGTGCCCCCATTTTACATACAGGAAACACATGGCTTGGAAGCAAATAGTTAATTTTGACAAAACTCATGAGAACAAGCCGATCTTGTAAACCAACTGAGCCTGCCAGTGGGTATTATGCTGTTGCAGTGTCCCACTACATTGCTGCAGGGGGCTCTGGACATGGATGATTTACACTTCTACGACTAAGAGCATGTGGAGTGCAGATGTTCCCCCACCAGTCACTAGAAATTGTGTTTCTACATGGTCCTGGCATTTTTTTTTTTTTATAGTGTCTCTCTGAAGAGCAGTACCAGATTATTTTTGCATAGAGACTGTTCCCAGCAACTGAATTGCCGACATACTCCATTTCCAAGATAAGCAGTGACTCAGCCAGGAGTGGAAAAAAGCTGCATGCTAAAAAGCTCCCAAGCCATGCTGAACTTTCATTGTGAAAACAGCCCATTGTTTTCCCTCTAGGCTGTTTAAAGTTCATTTCTGTGTTTTGGTGAGAGAATTTCAGCAGGTACTGCTTGGAAGAGTCTGGGAAGATTTGGGAAAATCTTGTTTAATAACTTCATCAGTGATCTGGAAGAAGATAAGAGTCCGCCCTCAGCAAGTTTGCTAATGATACAAAGCAGAAAGGAGTGGCTGACGCAGCAGAATGTTGTGCTGCTATTCAACAAAACCTGGACAGGCCAGAAAGTTGGGTAGAGAGGAATCTGATGAGGTTCTACAAGTGCAGGTATAGAGTCTTGCACCTGGGGAGGAATAACTGCATGCACCAGTACAGGTTAGGGGCTGAGCTGCTGGATGGGAGCTCTTTGGAGAAGGACCTGGGCGTCCTGATGGACAACGGGTTGTCCACGAGCCAGCAGTGTGCCCTTGTGGCCAAGAGGGCCAATGGCATCTTGGGATGCAATACAAGGAACATGGCTAGCAGGTTGAGGGAGGTGATCCTCTCCCTCTACTCTGCCCTGGTGAGGCCTCATCTGAAATACTATGTCCAATTGTGGGCTCCCCAGTTCAAAAAAAATAAAGAACATCCAGCGAGAGTCCAAAATAGATGAGGGGCCTGGTATATCCCTTGTACGAGGAAAGGATGAGAGACCTGGGACTCTCCAGCCCAAAGAAGACTAGAGGGAATCTCATCGCTGTTTGTAAAGATATCTAGAGCGTGGGAATCAAGTGGATGAGGCCATACTCTTTTCAATGGTGTGCAGCAACAGAACAAGGCACAGAAGCTGGAACACTGGAAGTCCCATAATAATGCAAGGAGAAACTTACTTTACTTTGAGGGTGACAGAGCACTGGAACAGGCGCACACCTGCTGCACAGAGAGGATCTGGAGTCTCCTTCTCTGCAAATGTGCAACACCTGTCTGAATGCGTTCCTATAGGGAATTTCCCAATCTGAGAGGAGACTTATACCTCACATACAGAATATTCAATTGCTTTACGTGAGGTGGTGAGGAAAGCCTGTGCTGGCCTTCATCCAGAGAATTATCCACTACTATCTTGCTGTCTTCTGAGTTTATTAAGAAAATTGATTTGAAAAAGAACTT
The DNA here is from genome assembly GCA_013399175.1 of Odontophorus gujanensis. Classification (NCBI taxonomy): domain Eukaryota; kingdom Metazoa; phylum Chordata; class Aves; order Galliformes; family Odontophoridae; genus Odontophorus; species Odontophorus gujanensis. Next base: position 458,200 of record VXAB01003171.1, on the reverse strand, counting down.
GATAGTTTTGGAAGTAAGCCAAGGTTTATTTCCTAGCACACGTGGTGCCTAGATAAGGAAGTGCTATATTGCATCAGTGATGAGAGGTGCTGCTGGGTATGAGGGGATACAGGGGGGAAGGAAGAGGATGAAAAGCACCTAGATGATGTAAAATAATACATTCAGATATTCAGGTTGCTCAAAACGGTGAATCTTGTGACTGATTCGTAGCTCCTGCGTGTCAGTTGGTTTATTTCCATAGGAGAATAGCATGCTTTTGTCACTACTGTTCACGATGTGAGTTCTGTCAACAGGCTGTCGTCGTTTAACCAGAACCCAAACCACGGCCCCACAAACGCCGTACCCCCAGCTGGCGCTGCGCGCTTCTTCCGCCTCCGCCGGCCCCAACGCTCGCCGCGCACGCGCAGTGATTCCCGCCAGGACTACAACTCCCAGAGGCGCCGGCGCGGGATGCGTGCGGTTCGTGTCGCGAGAGCCGACTGGTAGAGGCGGCCGGCGCCGCGTGAAAGGCTGCTTGTGATTGGTAGAGGCGGTGGGTGGCGGGTCGTTCCGCTGTTTGAGCGACGAGCGGCGGTCTCCATGAGCGCAGCGGGCGGCTCGGCGGGGCTCTCCCCGCGCTCCAGAAGGTATTGCGGTGGCTGCCTCGTGGGGCTGTTGGTTATTGCTGCAGGCGTGTTGTTTAACGTGGGAAAGTTCCGACAGGAAGTAATCTCTTGCTAATGTGAGCGTTACTGTGCTGAAGTGCCAGGATTTAACGACCTTGGCGTGTATGAGGTTTTCGTGGACGTTGTGCATCCTCTCCAAGGATTGAGTGATGTGTGCAGCTCTGTATATGCAAACGTGATGCTTATCGCTGCAGGTTGAGTGTCTGAGTGGTAAATGCTACTTAAAGTTAGTTATGTGATTACTCAACGTGTTCTTGATTCAGTTTATGTAGTAGATTCAAGAAATCATAGTTTTCATTGTCAAGGATGGATGCACCGTGAGTAACGCCAGAACGAAAATCATGTGGACTCATCTTACATCCAAAGTTATGATGGCTTGGGCATCAACTAACCTGAAATTATTGTCTTGAATGAAAACTCAGTGAAATTGAAAACACTTCAGAATGTGTTTTTCTCTCCTGGTATCAGATAGAGACTATCAAATGCTGCTTATCTTATGACAGTTGCTACTTGTAAGTGCAAAACAAAAAGCTTTGTCCTCCTTGATCTCTCCTCCTTTTCTTACCACCTTCTCTTCCTTTCAAATTCACCTTCCCTAAATGAGCCATGGGACTTCCCTTCCTTAACAATTCTGTCGTTCTCCCTTTTCCACAAGTAGCCCCCATCTCCACGGTGTCCCAAGTCTGCCAACTGTTCTTTAATGAATGAAGCTTTTGGGTCTCTAAAGTAGTATTATTCTGTTGATACTTGGAGTGCAGACAAGATAATGTGTTCACATTTGATTAAGTTAAGAGCAAAAATCTCCTAACTTAAAAAGATGGTTTATTTTATAGTCTGAAGTTTGCATGCTATTAGAAAATATTTCTGTCCAGGCTGGCAACCCCCCACAGCTCATCCAGATACTCCAGTTCTCAGCCTCAGACTCAGGGGGACTCTACTCCTCTCCCTTCAATCAATGAACGCCTTGCCTTCCTCCGCCCTTCCCGGGAGCTGCTGGAATACTACCGTAAAAAGATTGCTGACTTTGATGAGGAGCATGAGGATTTGGTAAAAAGGTTGGAGAGATACAAAGAAACATATGATGAGCAGGTTAGGAAAAGAGCTTTATTTGGTTAAAAAAATAAAAAATAAAATAATCCAAAGGTTGAGAATCTTTTCATTTGAGAAGAAAAGGCTTCCTTTAATTTTCAGTATCCTCTTCTGTCTTAAAAGCATACGTTTGTCTGTCATCTTTCTTATTTTGATTAACTCTCTGGGAATAGAATGGCCACTTGTGAGGGAATTGTGGTGCCTTCTCAAGTACTGATGATGCCTGAAGTGGCCTGAAAGCCCTCAGACATCCAAATTAATTTAATATATAGGGAAAAGAGAGGACAGATTCTAAAATAGTGCCATCTGTCCCATGGAAACTATCTTCTGAACGGCCTACTAGTTTTCTGCACCAGGCAGAAAATCATTAATGAAGCTCTGTAACAACATTTTTTTTACACTAAGTTTATAAAATTTTTTTCCTTCAGTAAGTTCTTAAAAAGTTTATTACACAAGCAGGCTTTGCTAGGGCTTTTGCTGAAGCTTCTCCTCTTACCTGCACCACTCTGGCCATTGGTGCAGGTGTGCAGCTGTTGGAAATGGGAGCCCTGACATAAGCCTTCTTACTGGTGTTGTATAGTGACCTGAGCTTCCTATTGAAATCTGTTTAATAATTTCTCAGTAGTGCCCTCAACTGGTCAAATGTTGTAAGAGGAGAACATCATTCATTCAAACTGACAAAGTTTAACATACCACACTTACAGACTCAGGATCTGGCCCATGCAGCGTATAGTTTCTGATTGTTGCCCAGTGCTCACTGAAAGTACCTCTTTCTCTTTACTTAGCACAAATTGCAATGGGAAGTACGTCAGCGAGAAGAGGAGATTGCAGAGTTGCAGAAAGCTTTGAGTGACATGCAAGTCTATCTCTTCCAGGAGAGGGAACAGGTGCTCCGTCTTTACTCTGAGAACGATCGGCTGAAAATCAGGTGCACTGTCAGAGAGCGGGCTGGGTCACTGGCAGGAGCAACTGCATACAACCTAGTTCTCATCCAGATCTGGAGAGTTTAGAGAAGCAGACAAGCCTCATCTCCCAGGGACGATTTCTATGAAATCACGCCAGTGTTGGAGATGCAGTGCGATCTATTGAGCTGCTAAATATCTTTCCATATCTTTCCACTTATTTTTCTTCCTATTCTGGTAGTAGGAAAAGTAGAAGTTGAACATAGATTCATATTTGAATCTGAAGCTACCACTTTGGGGAGGTTCTGATTTGTGTAGACCTTGCAACTGTCTGGCAAAATTCACCTTTGAGTGCTAAAAACACTTAAGCTCGAATAGAAAACACAGACCAAAGCAAATAGCTTCCCTCAACTCTCTGGGATAGTGTTGGCAGCCACTCTTTTTTAGTGCCATTTAGTTGTACTAGATTAGCTGTCAGTGGCAAAGGAGCCACTGTGGGTGTTATCAAGTTTTCTGTTCAAGTTTTAAGAACTTAAGAAAAAAAAACCAAAACCCTGTCTTGGTGTGCCTTGGTATCTCTCTGTAGCATGACAGAAATCTGATACAACCCTCAATCTGGTTTGCTTTAAAAAAACAATGGGTACTTACAATCCACTGAAGTATCTGCAAGGTTTTTATATATAGTTCATAACTTTGGAATGGAAGTTATTTTCTACCATGCATTGTCAGCCTCATATTTGAAAAGAAGAGCACTCCTTGATGCCAACAGAATTGGTGTTCTTTTTTTGTTGTATGTGCATCGTCTTAGGGAGCTTGTTAAAGAAGTATTCTCAAGAAGTGGACAGTTTGGAAAGCTTGGAGACTTCAATGAGTAAGGTGGAAAGATAGTGTGTCACAATGCATTGATTCATTTAACGATAGTAACATGCTGATCCGTTTCTTTATGTTTCAGGGAATTGGAGGATAGGAAAAAAATTCAACATCTCCTTGCTTTAGTGGGAACAGACGTAGGAGAAGTTACATATTTTCACAAGGAGCCACCACATAAGGCAAGTTCAATTTTTCTGTGGAACTGTGCTTTTAATTGTAACATGAAGATGTGTACCCTAAAGGCTGACCACGGACCAAATCTGTCCCACAAGTAGAAAACTGCTAAATAAGCCCAAGAAAGGGAGGAATCTGTAGCTCTGCTGCAACGTCAGGCTTTAGTATAGCTGCTGACAGATAAGTAGGAACAACCACTGCAGCTAGGTCTTGTTAGCATCAACCCCTTCTACCTTCAAATTATACCTCAAGGTCATCTTCCTAAATGTCAGCTAGGATTCTGAATCCACTTGGTAAGTGGTTATTGAGAAGCTGGAATGAAGAGCACAAAGACAAAAGGAAGTGCAGAAAATCAGTAGGTGTGCTGTTTTGAAGATCAAGTATCTTGGAGTATCACAGTAAAGTAGCATTTGAGACCCCTATAAAGGGTACAGCTGCATTAAGATTGCTGTTATGGTTTCCTGGTCAGTGGACTGTGCTTCTCTAGGCAATACTGTGCTGCTTATTACAGAAATAATGTCAAACTAACTATGTGGCAATGCATATGTAAAACAGCATAGTTGAACCTACTTGTCAAGAAAGTCATGCATGATTCAGGTATATAGAGCATGATGGAACATCAGGATTTCTCTTTGTGTAAGATGTGGGAGAAAAGACTGTATCTGTGCATTCTTTGCTGTTGCTCTGCACTGCTCAGGCAGTACAAAAATTTTGCAGTAGCTTTAAAATTCCTTAATGAGGATATATCTAAAATTCAGCCAATTATATACATAGGTTCCTCTGAAAATAATGCCTTCTGTTTATTTCTGTGGAAAATACAGCAGATACAAAGAGTGCAATAACACTACTGATAGAGCAGATTCTCAGCTGCAAAATACCGATCTGAGCTCCAACACAGTTCCCTGGTGATAAGTTGCCAGTTCACATGGGTGAGCTGATTGAAACGCTCTTCATTGGTGTGACAGCCATGTGTGGCTGTCTAGAACATGACTTGTCTGTCATGGCGCTGTCAGCAGTACTGAAGCACACCACCCTCACTGTGCTCACATCCACTCTTTAACCTTCCTAAATGTTCAGCAGACATTGATGAATATCCACGTGGATGAAATTCATTGATGGTCGTTTACTTCACAGGTACTTCCATGTCAGACACCATTCTGCCAGACTGCCCCTCTGCTGCCATCTCTCACACAGCAGCAAAATGTAACAGAATATTGGTGGGAAGGTTCAGCTTCTACTGCCATAGCACCAACATCTGCCTCTGATGTTGTGAGCCAACACATTAAAATAGGGGGCATTACTTTGGGAGCAGCCTTTATAATATCTGTCCTGAGATAAACACTGGGGTTATAACCTGTCCACTCTTGGCCTCCTATTTTTAAGTGGCCTTCTGTTTAACGGATGGTTTGTGTTAATAGCTGTATGGACTTTTATCCCAGTCTTGTTTAATAGCTTGAGTGAGTAAGCTGATAAACGCTTCATGTTTGGGCTGTTAAGAGGAGCATGAGAGAAGAAAATAACATGGTTTTCATTTTCACCTTCTCCCTTCTCATCTGCCCCCAGAATGTTCTTTTTCCTGTTGAAGATGCTAGTGAAGGCAGCAAATGCAGGATTATTTTCTAGTTGAATTGGGAAAAGTAGAGGCAAAAATGGCAAAAGTCAGCTGTTACAAAGGCAACTTATTTTTAACATAAGCATTATCCTTGAGAATGTCTTCCTTTTCTTGTGGTAGAGGTGAGGTAATGCTGTTGTCCTGGATATCCCATTTCCCTCTTTAAGATTTGTTCTTAGTCATGGCAAGTCAAGATGTTGAACTACTTAATCTTGTTTCTGTAGGTTACTGTTCTGCAAAGGCCAGCTAAATCCAGAGATTCACATGAAGGAAATGACAGTTCTAGAACAGGTACCACACCAAGATGATCTGACAGCAGCTCAGCAATTGACTTGTTTCTCTGTGGTTTATCCAATGTACCACAATAATTATTTTCTATGAATACTTCATTGTGCTTCCATTAAGTTTCCAAAATGTATCCATGTGTGCATCCCTATGCATATTCTACTCTCAGTGTCCCTTCAAAATCCTTTAAAATAACCTGAGCTGTCTCTTAAGCTTGTGATCTGCTCAGCTAAGGAAGAAGCTGGTATGACTGTGGAATGGCTGTTCTGGAGCTGTGCAGGTAGCAACTGGACAGCCACCCATATCCATTCCCTGATGTGGTGTTCTGCTTGCATTTAATGTAAATGGTAGTTTGGATCTGTGTGTCTACTGCCGATTTTCTATTTTGAAAGAACTACCACTTCCAAATTGACTGAAATGAGCTAGCAAGCTCAAAACTCGCTCAAGATTTGACAGTCATGCAGCTGTATTTTATGCTTATTCATCATTTATTTAAGAAAATATGACATTTGCTTTCTGTATACGTCTAGTATGCTGAGTAAATATTGAGGTGTGATAGTATGGGATGAAGATACAGAATCACCACAAGTTCTGGAACATTTTTCTATCCAGTTACCTCTCCTGGAAGTCATTGAGACTGTAGCAGATGCAAACTTTTTCCTGCTCTTGTAGCTGTCTAGCACATAGAGTATTTTGTGTTTGGAAAGGTACTGCAGGTATGTTGGAGAAGACTTTTCCACTTCTTGATTTCCGCAAATAGGCACGAAGAGGACCACTTCAGAACAAGCAGGAGAAGGAGACATACATGGAAGTCCTGAGAGATATCAGAGGGACAACCAAATGCTTCTACTTCAGGTAAAATCATTTGCTAACAGAAAGACATGCCTTTCCAGGAAATTGGTGGACGAATATGCTGTCTGCCTACATAAGATATATACACGCCAATTTAATTAGTCCCCACCTCTTACTACTGATTCCCATTTTCTATCAGTTTGCTTAGCTATTCATCCCAAATAAACAGTTTAGATTTAAGAACTTGGGTCTGATTCTGGGAGCTTTACATAACCAGATGTTCCAGTAAAGCCTACTTGGAGGCTTTCATTGGAAGCTGATAGCATAGAAGCAGAAGTCTGTCTGCATGTCCACAGGATTGATACATCCTGTGTTCAGTTTAAATGTTTTCAAAATCTTCTATTGCTGCTGTTTATAATCTTCCTGTCTTGCTTATTTGCATGGTTTTTTTTTTTAATAACAATTTCTTAAAATGTTTTAGTTAACATTACAACAGAAACTAAAATGAGAAATCATGAGAACTTCCTCAGTAATGTCTTTGCATGCCTATTCAGGTGGAGGCCCTGCAAGCTCAGTTAGAAGAACAGACACGATTATCCAAGGAACAGCTTCAGGCATTACTAGAGGACAGGAGGATTCACATGGAAGAAGCCCAGGTCCAGCATCAGAGAGACCAGGACAAAATTAAAACTTTAACAGATAAGTGAGTGTGAGAGAATGACCATAATATAATGTAGTCATGAGATGACAAGATGGGGAACAACAAAACCATGTTGGCTTTCAATATGTTGCTTGCTGCAGCAAGCAGAAAAGCATGTTGTGCAGCCATTGGTTTTGACAATATGTGGAAGTAGATGGGGTAGTCAGTGTACCAAAAACACTGTTTCATATACTGTGTCTTTCATTTAATGAGAAGAGCTAAGTATGCTAGGAAAATGCTTGTCATTTTGCTCTCTGCTTTCTTCTGACTTGCAAGAAGACTAGGGCAATTAGGGTAGGTAGTAGGGAAGCAATGAACTAAATCCTCTTGGATCCCTTTTTATAGACTCAACAAGACTCAAAATCTCTTATATGAGAGTACTCGTGACTTTCTCCAGCTGAAGTTTGATGTTCGAGCCAGTGAGAAAGCATGGATGGTAGAGAAGGACAGTCTGCTGAGGAAGGCTGACAAAGATTCGGATCAGCTTATCAGCAGGGAGACAGAAAGAGAGAAAAAGCAGAAAGATACCAAGAAGATGCTTCAAGCAAATCATGAAGCTGGAAAACCCCACAGTAGAGAAGTAAAGGTAATGTATTTTGTCCCAGGGAGAGGCCCTCCAGCTGTACTGGCTTGCTCTAAGTTGCATTGTTGCTGACACTAATGTGTTTAAAAACACTTAATGCTACAGCTCTCCTGCTTCACTGTTGTTTTTGATCAGGTAAAATGTATAGTTAGGATTTATGGTAGTATTTCACAATTAGTTTTTCTTATGCCCAAAGCAAATCCCTATTTCTGCAAATCACATGATGTATGGCCCAACAGTTCTTACCTTGATTGTTGCACTTCTTTCTTTGTATGAATGCTTTTAGTTAATGGACTTAGCACGGACAAAGTCAGGCATCACGTTCTGTCATGAGAAAACAATCCTTTCAATTGCTGTTCCTTAGCTCTGTTGTAGAAGTCTGGATTGTTCTTCCACTTGTAATATGCTTCCAGTGCAAAACTGAGAGATCTGAAGTGGGCAAAGAGGCGATAAGGATGCAGAAAATAAACAGACAATAAGGAATTGTTCTCATCTACTGCTGAATGCAGATTCTTCTGAAATGCAGTAGTGGGCAAGTAGCTCCAAAAAGGAGAACTGCAGCACTATAACCGAATATTACGTTTAAGGGAAAGAGGAGAGTGTTCTTTGAACTGTCATGCAGAACTGATCACCTCATTAAAAATGTTGGTGATGGAAGTGACATTGTAATATTGTGGAAGGAGTCCTAACCAAGTTACTTCATTAATTAGCTTTGGTTTCAGTTACTGTTATTGGCCTGCCAGGCTATCTATTTGTAACGCTTGTTTTTCTAGAGCAGGGGAAATGTGAGCAATGGCTTTTGAGTTGTTTCTGTTCCTTCTGTGTCTTAGTCACTGCGAGAGGAACTAATGCAGGAGCAGCGGCTATCAAACATGTACAGAGAACAGTGTATCACCCTGGAAAGTGAGCTGGCACGGATTTGTGAAGAGAGAGATGTTGGCAGGGAACTCTTTAAGGTAATTAGTCTGTAATCATCTACTAGCTGTGTGATGATCTTGCAGCCTCTATTCTGTTAGCCCATCAAGTCTTCATCTCTATAGGAACGCTCAGAAAAGATGGGGAAGCGCCTGAAGCTGGTGACTCAGCGATACGAGGCCTTGGAGAAACGGCGTAATATGGAAGTGGAAGGCTTTAAGAATGACATTAAACAGCTTCGGCAGAAACTGCAAGATGTGGAGAAGCAGCTTTTTAAGGTAATAGCTCATTGCTTATCACTGTGGGCTTACCCAGTAGAGGTGTAGTCTCAGTAATTAAATTAATATTTCCTTAGAGTTAAAATAAATTTCTTTCCTGAGCGATTGTTTAGATATTAACATTTGATAAAGCTTTGATAAACAGTGGTACAGCTTAGAAGGGACAACACAGACTTGATGTTGACTGGAGTTTTAGTTACAATATCCAGATATGATTCAGAGAATTGAGGCTAGGAATTTTTTTAATAGACTGTGGTTTTACCTTTTGAATTTTTTTTTTTTTATTTTTTTTTTTTTTGAGGACTAAACTTCCCACATCTATGGGTGGGGAAGACAGGAATTGCCTGTGATATCTTTACTAACAGACCTGTGTGTTTTGTTACTGTGGATATGATGTCTTGTTCATAATCTCTTTACACTTCCAACCACAAGAGGGCAGTGGAATAAAATACTTATTAGAAATCTCTGATCTTTAAATCCTTATCACTTGAGATCAAAGTGACTACAGATGACCGAACGTCCTAATCTGCGCATTAAAATCTTTGACCAAGAACTACCTGGTGGCAATGAGACACCCTAAAATGTCAAGAGAAGAGAGGACTTTAAGATCATTTTCCAAGTCTGTGCTGCTGCAATGTTGAATGTGACTGGACTGACATTCTATCTAGTTCCAGGGTGACAGGAAATGTCAACCCTTTCTAGTTTGCCATCAGGAACTATGATTATCCAGCAGCGTTAGTTCAGCTCAGTATCAGCTATATGCCCTGACCTGAGATTAGGAGCTGTACTTTTGAACTGCCCTTGAATTGTATGCAGTTCAGAAGGCAGCAAGCTGCCTGCAACAGTTAGATCATTTCTAGTTCTAATAGCAGAAGATGACAAAATGCCTTTATAACAGGGGGGGAAAACATACTGCTTTGTAAACATCAGTAGATAACTAATCACTCACCTCATTTTATTCTCTAAATAATTCAGGGAGTAAAAAAATAACTCAGCAGGTTATGGTAAACTTGATAGTGTTCTGTTCAGATTTCTTCCTTACCAGTACTGTAGCATTGTAATGAATGAAAGACTTTGCTACTATTTGGTTCTGGAATACCTTTCTCTTGGTGATATGCATTAGCCTAGTGACATTAGCTGAAGCATCCTCTTTGCTAGCTACAAAGAGTCTCTTTTAGAGTTCTCTTCCTCGTGTACTCATTGTACACTCTCAATTGCACTCTGTACAGAGTCTTAATCTGTTCTCTCTTTCTCATTAGGTGACTCTGAATATTGGGCCAGACCAGGATCTTGCAATTCTACGTGAGGTTCGTCAAGGAAACAGACTAACCCGTAAAATTCAAGAAGAATTGAAATCCTTAAAAGCAAAAATCTACGGCTTAGAAAATGAACTACGAGTCTGCTGAAGCTGAGGTTTTAGTTGACATCATAGTTTTAGGAATGGGACATTGCCTGTTTATTGGCATCCAGTAACACAAGGCTTGAAGAAATCTGCAATTAGGAATGTCATAACACCCAGCAGTGATACACAAGCCATTCCTAACATGGCAATTTAGGTTGCTGTGTCTGATATGCACCTGATGAGTGTGATACAGAAAGTACCACAAGATTGATACATCAGGAATATTGGTATGACGTTTTCTTGCTTACATACCTGTGGTGTAGGGCGTGGTGAACACTGCTCTTAAACTTTTTTTGGAGCATATTAGAAAGCAGAAGTATAATATTAATGACCATTGAAGCATCTAGTTCAATATCTGAATTGCTTAGCTCACCTTTTCCTATGTGAGAAAGAGCTTCTAAAATGTGTTCAATGATTACTGTTTTGGTACCTAGGCAATTCAGGATGTAACTGGAAATTTTCCTTCAAAAAGGACCTTGCACAGAACTTTTGTACTAAAATGTATTACATCCAACTCTGCCTTTCACAATATACTTTTAAATAGCTTCCCTTTGATCATTTCTAACTTCACTGTGACAAACTTGACTGATTTTAATATGGTGGGAAAATATAACATTTTATAGAACTCACCTGCAAGAATGAGCAGTCTCTACTCTTGTTTTGAATCCTGGGAGGGGAGGGAGATACTACACTATCAGAAGTCATCTTCCCATCCCCTTTTTCCTAGCCTATCTTAACTCCTGCAGGAAGCTCATAATAAAAGGCATATACTAGCAATTGTGGGATTTACCTTAGATATTAACATTTAGCAACTGTGTTATTTACCTTTGTAGTTTTAAACTATGCTATGGTTAATTTCCAACAGGTTATGATCAGGCTTTGCTTCAGCTGCTGTGCAACTGTTAACTGAAATTGGGGTTGAAGAGCAGGTGCCTAGTTCTACATGATGAATATAACTCTAGCTATATAATGATAGTCTTCCTTGCAGACATCAGAAAATTGCAATTGTAGAAAACAGATGAAGTAATGAGGAGTGCTACAGTGCGTTTAAGCCCTGTTTATAATAGTGAAGTATTTGTGCTTTCACTGTAATGTCAGCAAATCTTGTCCACCTGATAGACTGAGACTACACCTGTGGTGGAAAAGCAATTTCACAGCCTTCACTTCCTACTGCATCTTTCCTACCTTGTTAAACATGACAGAACCAGCATAATATCTTTCTAAAGTGTACACCTAAAGCATACCAGTTATTTCTTATTTAGAAAGTACACAGAGTGATAGCCTGCAGCTTCTTTTGGATGTGATAGTGTCAATAGAGATCCTTATTCAGTGTTTAGGAGAGGCAGATACACAACAGAAGCTCTTGAGCAGTCAAAATTTAGAGAAAGATATATTTTTTTATAGTACCAGCTAAAACAATGCAGAGGGAGAATTTCACTGAGAAGTCAAGACCTGCTTCAGTTCTGTACCCTCTGTTGGAAATCCTGCTGACCCTTACAGTCCTACACTGTGGCTTTCATTGAGCACATGTATTCTCGAAGTCATATTCATCACAGACTGACTTCACTGTGGGTGGTTGACAAGCTGCATTTAGGTGCCCAGCCACTACTAAAATAAGCTCTTTTAAAGTGTGTTGTTACTGACTAGTTAAGCTGAAAAATGATGAACCAGTTCAGAAACTGATTCAGGGACAGCTTAGATGCCAATGCTATGTGGAAAGCTGGGGAAACTTAACTGCTATCCATAATTCAGTCTTATCTGAGATAGTACTTATTAGCTAAGGGGTAAGTCTAGCTAATTAAAGGAAGCTTGTATGTGAGATAATATTCTACCAGACTGAAGATAGATTAAAAAAAAAAAGTTACAGGTAGGCAACTTCTGAAAATAAATAAAGTATTAGCCACTGTAAAGGGTGAAGTCAACAAAATGAATAATACCAAATGGTATTGTTAGCATATTATATGTTGTTACCATACTATAGATGGTGTAATTAGAAAGGAATTTCAGGATGGAAAAGTGGCAATCGATGTTAAGAGAAATATTCACCCATCTCCAAGGATTTAGGCTTGCAGGGGGAAACTCCACAAAGGAGCAATCTCCAACAAGAGATCCTTCCCCAGTGGTGGTCAGCCCTTAAATGGGGTCTGGGAGAGGTGGAGCCAGACTCCAACCCTTCTGGTCACACAGTGCATTGCCTTCACCTGTGCTCCTGTTGCTGACTCAGTGCGCACCGCAGGCGATCAATCAGTGGTTCAGGCCATGATTCAACACTTCCCATACAGCCATTTAGCAAGATCTGCCTACTTAAATTGAGAGAAAAGAAGGATGTAAATGTTTTATTTCCTGTCTTCCTTACCAATATTTCTTATTACATGAAAGACTGAACAGAATGAACTGGCAACATTCCTAGTATTTGCTGGCACTTCTGCACCAAAGTATACCTTATCATTTATTCTTTGTTTGCAATTAAGTTATGAACCTTTCCTATTTGAGGTGGTTAGGGGAAGAAATTACAGTAGTGCTGATCTGTAAATCCATTTTATTTGGAGGTTGAATGTTTGTCCAAGGGCAGGAAGTGCAGAGTATTGTGTGTGTTTTTTCTATGTGACATCATGTGATTATGTGAAATGTTGCTTTTGTGTTGTCAAAACAAATGGGGACCTTCAGGCCAAGAACTGTTTTAAAAAGTCAAGTACTTTCTGCTACTAGCAGCTACCTTTTAAGGCATTTTTTGCATTTCCTACAGGTTTCCTGAAAAAGGTTCTGAGACCCACGTTAGTCTGTTTACTTCTACAATTTTTATCTAGTTTTCCTACAGTAGTTTGCCCCAGTGATGAGCCAATTGATGTTAACATGTGATCCACATCATTTCAGTACAACTAAGTGCCACGTTATGTAGGTGAGAAGAATTTGTAACATACCTCTAAAATGGCTGACTCTTGGAATGGAGACAGTCAAGGGTTAGGGTTGGAACTGGACAAACGAGCTCACTGGGGACTGGGGTGCAAAAGTTTGTACGTAGGGGAAATGTGAGAGAAGGTGAAAACAAGTTGTGTAGCATTACTTAGATGAGGAAGGAGTGCGTGCCTTTTTAGAAAGGGTGTTGAAATACTGGGCAAGGCACAGAACTAAAGATGATTTAGCAGCGATGTAAAGGTTGTGTAAGAGCTCACATTGTATTTCATTAGGGCTGATTAATATGCATGTACAGTGATGAAAAACTACCAGAAGCCTCTTTATCTTAGCAGAGAGAGGCTGAGCAAGAACCAGCCTGACCCTGGAGATACAATGGAAAAAGAAAAAAAATACAGATTTTTACCAGAAAGATGGTTCTTTTTCTTTCATTATGACAAACTATGTGTGGAGATAACAAATTCTCAATCTTCAAACCAAAAAAAAAAAGATTGAGCCTCTGGAAAAGATGACTTGTTTTAATAAGTAACTAGGCTTGACGTGTTAGACCATAATGAAATATAATGATGTGAAATAACAGGAAATGATTTAATGGTCCCTTGTGCCACTGGAGATAGGATTTTTTTTCTTTCTTTCTTTCTCTGTAGGCAATATTGGTAGGAGTTTTTCTGCACTTGTTCTACTGCTTTTATTACTGGAATGTATACTCTGTCAGCTCACCCTACACAGCAAGGTTACAAAGGGAGGAAAAAAGCCAACCTGCATAACCTCATGTTTTTTTTTTTATACAACAATTTTAGTACAACTACTTGTTGTTTTTTGGGGGCTCNACTTGATGCTGTTTGAGTGGACCTAAATAACAGGAATATATGCTCACGTGCAATAGCTGTACTTAAATTGCTTGACATAATTGTTCAGAAACACACATTTTGCCAGTATGGATGGACTCTCTGGGCACCTAATCTGGAACTCTGTACATAGGCCAGAAAGTAATTCTTTAGTAAATAATGGGACACTTGTTTTTGAGACTAGTTGGGAGCAACATCCTGTGCATTTTGTTCGATCAGTTCACAGAAAACTATGTTGTTCAGACTTTTAATTACAGCTCAAAAACACATCTAGTTCTACACTGGAATGTATTCACGCCTGCTTAGTTAAAGTCCTAGTTAAGATGTCACTTTTGTCCTCATTCAAAGCAGCGTAACAGCTCATTTGCACATAAGGGACATTTTAAGAGCTTTCTTTTTTCTATTTTTTGCAACATTTTGCTTTCATATTCCTAAGTTGTAAGAAAAACTCACCCCCTTAAAGAGCTGTTCCTGAACTTGCAAGTCTAGCTATTGAAGTACATTGCTAGCATGTGTACCAAAACACGCTCAGATGCTCTGTAGAAGGGACAAGAGCTGAAAATGCAACAATCCCTTCTGATGGCTGCATTCATAGGATTTAAAGCATGAGGAACAAAATCTGTTTAGGTGGCATCACATCTTTAGGTAGTTTTCTTTGAAATGTGCCATTGAAGTAACTGGAACTGAACCTGCTAGGGGGGAAATGCTTCTAACCTGACTTAGTATGTGAGAGCAGTGGGGACAGAGCTCTGATGCTGCCCATGTAGTACCAAATTAACTACTTGCAGAAGGATGGCTTTGAGCAGGAGTTAATGTGGCTGTGCTTCAAGATCCAAGCACAGCTTTATAAATGAGGCCCTC
>VXAB01003171.1:349921-442848 GCA_013399175.1 Odontophorus gujanensis | reverse complement strand
ACAATGGGAAAAAGAAAAAAAATACAGATTTTTACCAGAAAGATGGTTCTTTTTCTTTCATTATGACAAACTATGTGTGGAGATAACAAATTCTCAATCTTCAAACCAAAAAAAAAAGATTGAGCCTCTGGAAAAGATGACTTGTTTTAATAAGTAACTAGGCTTGACGTGTTAGACCATAATGAAATATAATGATGTGAAATAACAGGAAATGATTTAATGGTCCCTTGTGCCACTGGAGATAGGATTTTTTTTCTTTCTTTCTTTCTCTGTAGGCAATATTGGTAGGAGTTTTTCTGCACTTGTTCTACTGCTTTTATTACTGGAATGTATACTCTGTCAGCTCACCCTACGCAGCAAGGTTACAAAGGGAGGAAAAAAGCCAACCTGCATAACCTCATGTTTTTTTTTTATACCACAACTTTAGTATAACTACTTGATGCTGTTTGAGTGGACCTAAATAACAGGAATATATGCTCACGTGCAATAGCTGTACTTAAATTGCTTGACATAATTGTTCAGGGATTTTTATTTTGCCAGTATGGATGGACTCTCTGGGCACCTAATCTGGAACTCTGTACATAGGCCAGAAAGTAATTCTTTAGTAAATAATGGGACACTTGTTTTTGAGACTAGTTGGGAGCAACATCCTGTGCATTTTGTTCGATCAGTTCACAGAAAACTATGTTGTTCAGACTTTTAATTACAGCTCAAAAACACATCTAGTTCTACACTGGAATGTATTCACGCCTGCTTAGTTAAAGTCCTAGTTAAGATGTCACTTTTGTCCTCATTCAAAGCAGCGTAACAGCTCATTTGCACATAAGGGACATTTTAAGAGCTTTCTTTTTTCTATTTTTTGCAACATTTTGCTTTCATATTCCTAAGTTGTAAGAAAAACTCACCCCCTTAAAGAGCTGTTCCTGAACTTGCAAGTCTAGCTATTGAAGTACATTGCTAGCATGTGTACCAAAACACGCTCAGATGCTCTGTAGAAGGGACAAGAGCTGAAAATGCAACAATCCCTTCTGATGGCTGCATTCATAGGATTTAAAGCATGAGGAACAAAATCTGTTTAGGTGGCATCACATCTTTAGGTAGTTTTCTTTGAAATGTGCCATTGAAGTAACTGGAACTGAACCTGCTAGGGGGGAAATGCTTCTAACCTGACTTAGTATGTGAGAGCAGTGGGGACAGAGCTCTGATGCTGCCCATGTAGTACCAAATTAACTACTTGCAGAAGGATGGCTTTGAGCAGGAGTTAATGTGGCTGTGCTTCAAGATCCAAGCACAGCTTTATAAATGAGGCCCTCAGTAGGGCTGAGCACTCGCTTACGCTGACTAAACTGCATGGTTTATGAATTACGATCCTGTTGGATCGTGGACAAATTACAAATGTGTAAATAGGGATTACCTGCCTTTATTCAGAAAGCCCACAGAGGCTTTCTCCATACTAGTGTTTCAATGTCAAAGCAAGGAAATCTTAACCGCTCAGTCAGAAAGGGTTTAATTTCTGAAATGGGTTTGATTTGAATAAAAAGCTCTGGATTTACCCTGGTGAAGCACATCCAGGATGTGCTGAATTTTCCTGTATTGATTCAGGGATCATATTGACTCTCTTTCACTGTAAGCATGTATCTCAGCAGTGACTCACTCCCAGACTGCTCAGTAAAATGCTTTTTCTCTTCAATGCTATCTTGGTTGGGGATAGGTCTGGGCAGCAGCATCCCAGGGGAAGCTGTTTGGCTTTAGGCTCGGTGGTGTCCATAATAACATGACCGTGGCACGTCCTCAGAGCTCCTTGCAACACAAGGGTGATGAGCAATGAATGTATGCTGTGGAAAGATAGAAGCACAGATGACCACAGATGGTTTCTCACCCAGCCAATGGAGCTGTAGGAAGGCAGTGGTGTGACTGATGCTGCTGGCAGTCACCTGCATGGCAGTCACACAAGTGTTGGTAGTGTAATGGGATTGCTAACAGTTGTGCTGCTCACTAACGCAGCTGTGTGAGCAAAACTGGCTGTATCAGTGCAACTTCACTGGTCAAAAAGGTGTTTTTGCCAACAGTTTAACTGAGGAACTATGTGGATTCTGCTAGTGTTGTAAAGCACCAGCAGGGATATTACTAGCATAGCCCATGGGCAATGTGTTTTAGAGTCCAGTACCAAAAAGCAGTGCAGGGCTGATAACTGGTGTTAGCATTTTAATATGCAAACAAGTTCCCACAGTGCAGTTGTTGGGCAGGAGAAATGTCCCTCTCCAGTTCTTGGCATCATTCTTCAAGCCATGTCCCAGTGCTTATGGTCTGCCCTGCCTGGGGATGGGCAGATGGAGGACAGGTTTCCTTTTTCTGAGCACGGATTTGTTTGAGTTGGAAGGGACCCTTAAAGGCACATCTGGCCCACTCCCTGCAGTGAGTAGGGATACCCAGCCAGATCAGGTTGCTCAGTGCCCCATCCAGCCTGACCTTGGGTGTCTGCAAGGACAGGGCATCCACCGCCTCTCTGGGCAACCCGCCCCACTGCCTTACCACCCTGACTGTAAAAAGCTTCTTCCTTATATCCAATCGAAATCTCCCCTGATTCAGTTTGAAGACATTTCCCCTTGTTCTGTCACAACAAACTCTGCTAAAGGGTCTGTCCCTTCCTTCTTACAGCCCTCCTTCAAATACTTTCAGGCGTACCCGGAGGCTTCTTTCCTCCAGCCCCAGCTCTCAGCCTGTCCTCATAGGACAGGCGTTCCATCCCTGGGATCATTTCTGCGGCCCTCCTCTGGACCCACTCCAACAGGCCCTGTACTGAGGAGTCCACCTGTGGACGCAGTACTCCAGTGCGGTCAGCATCTCCCAGAGGTGTCCAGTTATCAGCCCCCAGCTCCGTGTCGGAGGGTACCGACCCTCCCGGGGGGAGGGAGCGACCCGAGGCCGGGGCAGCGCTCCGGTCCCGCGGGGAGGAGGCAGGTGCGGGGAGCGGCGGCAGAGCCCGCCCGGGAGCTGCCCCCGCGGGACCGCGGCGCCNCGGCGGCTGCTGCGGCTGCTGCTGGCTCTGGGTGCGCTGGCGCTGGGGCTCTGGGCCGCCTACCTGGAGCTGCTGGCGGCGGCGGGACCCGGCGGCGGGGCCGGCCCGGACCGCAGTAAGTACCGCCCGTCCCGTCTTAGTCCCCGTCTCTCTGCCCGGTGCTCGGGTTTGTGCCGCGGGTGAGCGGCCGGCGTCGGGATTTCGTCTTCTTGCCGTCGGCTCTGTTCGGAGTGCTGTCAGGACCCGGCTGGGTTTGCGGAGCCCGATGGGCGGGCTCGAAGCTGGAGCTTTGAGTATCGCCTTAACGGGACAGCGGCGGTATGCGTGTATGCACGACAGGAGGCAACGCGCGCCGGGAGATGCGCACTGCTGGGCTGCTAACGGTGCGCTCGGTGCCGACTTGGAGGAGCGCAGCACGGACGGGATCGGGTGCGGGCAGATTCCTTTCTCCTTTTCCATTCAGGTTGTCAGCTGCGGCTGTGCAGGGAGCTCCGTGGGTATCTGCTCCCACAAAGCCACCACAGGACCGGACTATCAGCTGGTCTCTGTTATCTGTGATCTTAAGGTTAAAACCATATATTTATTGTTCCAACTGATTTTGTAGCCAGAAAGGATCCTATAGCTGTGATGGCTTTTTTATGCATGGTGAAATTAGCTGGGACAGGGAAGATAGGCTGCACCATGAGCCTGTGCCATGTGGCATCTTCTCTGGCATGTAGCTAAGCCTCCAGGTTGGATATTAGGAAATAAGTTCTTCTCCAAAAGAATGGTAATGTATTGGGATGGGTTGCATTGGGAGGTGGTAGAGTCACCGTCCCTGGAGGTGTTCAAGAACCATGTGGATGCGGCACTGAGGGACAGGGTTAGTGGGCATGGTGTGGTTGGACTTGATCTTGGAGATCTTCTCCAATGTTATTCTATTTCCAGCCAGCATGCCAACACTCCCCACAAAAAACTGTAAATATGAAGAGGACTCCTGCAGTGCAGCAAGGGAGAGAGCAAGGATGTGAGGTATTAAAGCGATGGTGATAAGGAGAAAGGGCTGGGTGTGTGCTAGCATACAGTTAAGGCACTTGTACTGATAGTAGTGCAAAGGGAGAGGGAGTGGGAGAAATGAACTGGGAGGTGAGAACAGGAGGAATGCACACAAGCAAGCAAGTGCTGTTATGCTCTGGATTCTTCCCCTCTGCCTTGAGGCAGGAACTACTCTTATATCTTAGAAAATTCATCCTGTTTCAAGACTGAAACTGGAAACAGTGACATGACTGTGGTCCCTACCAAGTAAAACAGGAGATGAGGAAAACAACTGTATTATATTCAAGTTTAATAAAAAGTTGCACGCTCTCCCAGCCCACCACGGTTGCTGGTGGCACCAGGAGGGCAGGGTGGAGCCCCAGCAGGATCCCTGCAGTACCCGAGCACTGGGCATTGGGGTCTCATTTTCCTGACCTCCTGGAGAGCATCATGGAAGCTGCCAGCAGGGTGGGGTTGATCCGTGACCTTCCCCACCCTTCTCACCCCGTACCTCCAGAAGCCTGCTTTGTTTGAAAAGAAATCTGGTGCTGGAATGAAAAACAACTGGTATTTGTTTATTTTTGGTTGTTAGAACAAAACAGTATTTTCATCTCTTGGGACTGGGGTGGCTGTGTTTGTGACCCTGTGTGGTGGCTCTTTCCAGAGCTTCTGAAGAGATGACAGAGGAGGGGATGATTCTCAGAGCAATTAATGTTTGTTTGTTTTTTTCCTCTTGTTTTTGCATTGTTTTCCTTTGTGCGTCCCAGGTGGCAGCCCTATGTAAGTCACAACTGGAGACTAACCAAGAGCTACCATCTCTAATGACCTGATGCAACAGCCTCCCCAGTTATTGCTGATAAAAATACAAAGACTGTTTACTGGGTGATTTTTCTGGGTAAAAGGCTACTTGGCCTCTTCCGTGGAAGGGACAGAGCTGTAGAGATGTTGGGTGTGGAAAAGAGCTAAGGGAGGTCGGTTTCTGTCTCCTGTGTCTGTAATTGAGCTTTCTCCTTGCCTCCCAAAAAGCACTGTGGAACTGCCTATGAAGGAGTGGGTACCTGTGTGGTCTCTGCAGAGAGGTCCTCAGGCATGGCAGTTCTCCCCAGCTTCATGCTGCCCTTCCCTCAGGAGGTCACTGTGGAGTGGGATAAGCAAATCTGCAATGGCTTTAGACAATGGATTTCAGTGGTTCTTCAGAGCTGTGACCCTGGCTGTCCTCCTCACATATGTGCAACTCTGCTATGCAACAAGTTAAGCACACAAATCATGGAACTGAAGAATCAAATCACAAAGGTTGAAAAAGGCCACTAAGATCACCCAGTCCAACCCCAACCCATCCCCACAGTGCCCATGTCCCTCAGTGTCACATCCACATGTTTCCTGGATGCCTCCAGGGATGGTGACTCCACCACCTCCTTGGGCTGCCTGTGCCAGTGCAGCATCACTCCTTCTGAGAATAAATGTTTCCTAATATCCAACCTGAACCTCCCCTGGCACAATTTAAGGCCATTACCTCTTGTCCAGTCACTGTTACCTGCGAGAAGAGGCCAACCCGACCTCACCACAAGCTCCTTTCAGGTCACTGTAGAGAATGATAAAGTCTCCCTTTGAGCCTCCTCTTCTGCAGACTGAACAATCCCAGTTCCCTCAGTTGCTCCCCATACGATCTGTGCTCCAGACCCATCACAGCTTTGTTGCCCTTCTCTGGACTTGCACCAGGGCTTCGATGTCTTTCTTGTAGTTAAGGACCCAAAACTGAACACAGCACTCAAGGTGTGCCCTCACCAGTGGCCAGTACAGAGGGAAATAAATAACACTGGCTGGAAGAGAATAAAAGACCTCAGAGAATCTACTGGAATGATTGGTACTCAGTGGACATGTGGTATTGTATCACTGTGTGCTGGGAGAGGCTCTGGCTGTGGGGTTCCTGGGGACAGACTGGAAAGGGCTGGGTGAACATGTGGGCCCTCAGGAGTGACACCTTCCTCTGAAGGTCATGCAGAAATGAATGGTCAGTCCAGTTAAAAAGAAAATAATTCCTTCAAATGTGACTGCATCAAGGCATCCCTAAATATAAGAATATGGAGGGAAGTTTTACTGGTAGGGCTGGTGTCTCCGGGGCAGGAGAGTGCTGCTGTTGTTCCTGGGAGGGATGCTTGTTTCTTTTCTTTCTTTTTTTGTTAATTGAGTGTGTTTGGTTGGCCTGCTGCTCAGCAGGTATTTATAGGAATCTTAAATAAACATGTTTTCAGCTGAGGGAGGAAAACCAAGTAGGCTGATGTTAGCAGAAGATGGGCAGGACTCTCCTCCCATGAGATGTGGGCTGTCATCCGACACAAGTTGTAGCAGGCAGGACGCTGCCTCCCTGCCAAGGAACTGGGTGCTGGCAGCTTGCACTGGCTGCCCCGCAGCGGGCTCTGAGCAGAAGTGCTTTTCTGTCTCTGCTGGTTGCCACACAGCAAGCTTCACCCCAACCAGTGAGTGCTGGAGGCAGAGATCTGTTCAGAGTCATAGAATCATTCAGGATGGCAAGGACTCTTAAAGGCCATCTGGTCCAACTTCCCAGCTATGAAGGGGGACACCCACAGCTAGATCAGGTTGCTCAGAGTCTCTCCAGCCTGACCTTGTGTGTCTCCAGGGACGGGGCACCCACCAAGGACTGGATGAGTGAGTGAAGCGTTACACTCGATGTGGATAAGTGGGCTGGCAGGCCTGTGCGGAATCGTTGCTTTAAAACTTTGTGTCAACATCGTAAAAGTGAATCCCTGAACAAGCTTAGAGACAAGGTCAGTCCCAGCCATTGCTCTGCCATCTGTTTTTTTCTGCTGTGAAGGCTGTGCTATCTTGGGAATCCCGAAGTCACTTGCACTGATTTCTTTTATTGCAGGTGAGTGACACTGAGCCAGGTTAGAGCATGGTGTGCAGGATTAGATGAAACTGCTGGGAGGTGCAGCTTGTAGAAGCAAGAGAGTAAGGGGCCCTGCTTTAACCTCCTCCTCCTGGCTGCTACAACCCACCCATGCTCCTCTGCATTGCTGTGTTGTATGTAAGCAGCACTTGGGAGTATGTTGTCTTCCCACATGGGTTTCTGACAGTCTCATTTCTTGGGACTTGGGCTGCTCCTCTAATTCAGCAGCATGCAGTTCCAGTGTCTGAAGTGGGAAATAGAAGGGACTCCAGAGAAACCAGGGAGATGTGCTTGTGAATTTTACTTATGACAAAAGCTTCCCCTCCTCAGTATGTGCGCCTTTAATGTACCTTTCCAGCCCTGGATAATTGGCTCCAGGTGAGCTGAGTGAGCTACTTAAAACTTGTCTCGAGTCCCTGCAGGTGCACGTCTGTGTGTGAGGACACAGCTGGTGGAACACTGAAGTTGCTCAGTGTAATTTGTCCACTTCTGTAGTCTGGTTGCACCTATGCATAAGGCTGTGCACACTCAGATACGCAGCTCTGTTCACGTGCACACTGGCTGACTTTTAAAATTGCTCACACTCACACTTACTTGCCTGTGCATGCTCAGTATCGCTTTTTTGCATAGCTAATTGCACCGAGGGCTGCTGAGTGCCCATAATGAGAGGTTCAAGCATGTGGCTCTCCCTCTCCATGGGTGGCCAAACCTTTGCTGTTTCCCTTTAGTAGGGAAAGTCAAGCTAGGTACCTGCACCTCTGCTCCACGCTGGTGAGACCTCACTGGAGTACTGCATCCACATGTGGAGTCCTCGGCACAGGCGAGATGTGGACCTGTTGAAGCACAGTCAGAGGAGGGCCACAAAAACGATCCCAGGGGTGAAACACCTCCCCTACTGGGACAGGCTGAGAGAGCTGGGGCTGTTCAGCCTGTTCCTTTGTGGACAGAAATGAGACACTGGTTCGCAGGGACCTGAGCCAGTACCGTTCCCCAGTGCACCCGTGGGTTGGGAGAAGGCCCACACTGAGGGCAGGGCAGGTTTTTCACTTGGAGGCAATCAATTCCTTCCAGTGCACATACAGCAAGCAGCTTGTGAATCTGGCTGTTTCCACTTCTTGACGCAAAGTCAGACCGGGATCTGACTTGTATGTAACCTCTTTCTGGAGCGGCGCCCAATGCCTGGCTCCCTGTGTGCTGAATGAGGGCTGTGAGTGTTTGCTCTCTTGGAACCTGGCCCACCATCTGTAAGCGATTTGGGGACTTTCTGGGGGCCAGACAAAGACTGTGTATTATCATTAGAAAGAACCTCTTGCACCACTCCTCTGCCTACATACATTACCTGTGTCAGGTTTGTGTAGAGCTGTGCCAGCACCACACCTTCCTGTCCTGTTGAATCAGGCTGCGAGGATGGCTCAGATACTGTGCCTTCCTCTGTGTCTGCTCCACACTGTGTGCTTAGTGGAGGAAAACTGTTGTCTTCTGGAGATGCATCTCTGCGGGTGGCTGGCACTGAGCTGTCAGCACGAGGGCTCTGTCTTGTGCCTCTCACCTGCAGGTTCAAGCAGATGTGGAGGTGGAGCGGTGCTGGGAGAAGTGATCAACGTCTTTCATCTCCTGGTATGGAATTGCTGGTGTCTGCAAGACTGTGAAAGGCAGGATGTCTTCCTGGAGGCTCTGTTGTAGGTCATGGCAGTGGGGATGGTGGGATGATAGAGTTCTTCCTCCTGTGTTTACAGTGATTGCCTCAAGAATAGATGGAGTTCATGTGCCTGAAGTTTCCCTGTGCTGTTTTTCTCCTTGCTGTGTGCTGATATGCCTTTTTTTAGACACTTCCCAATTCAACTGCTTTTTTTTTTTTTCAAGTCTTCAGTAATAGTTGAGAAGAGCTTTCCAGAAAAAGGAAATAAGCTTTCTTATTTAATGTGGTGGGGGATCTAAGAAAGACGCACATAATGCCTTGGGTGGGAGCAGGTGTGAACTTGGTCCTTAGGTACTTCTGCTTTTCATGATCTTAGACATTCATAGTCAGTGTGTTTAATCAGCCAAGCCAAAATACACCTCCAGCTTTGGGTCTTTGCAGTCTGAACTCATCTCTTGTTCAGATTCCAAACTCATTTTTGAATGATTTCTGGAAGCTTTAAAGAAGAATTTTAAAAATAAAAAAAGAAAAAAAGAAAAAGAAAAAGAAAGCAACCCAGTACACAGCATCCAAAACAGAAGAGCAAAAGAAATCAGGTCTTTCTCTCTGACTTTGGCCAGGTTTTCACCAGAGTTCCTCTGCATCTCTACCCAAGGAACTTCCCCGTGCCATTTCAGCATGAGGCTTTGGTATTTCTGGGCTGGGGAGAGCCCGCTGTACTTAGAGGTACTAGGGTCATGTAGGGGAACATTGCTGTTAAGTCAATCAGCTCCGAAGACGCCACAAGAATCCATGTTGGCATAAGAAATGATTTATATTAGCTACACTGAGCAACCAGATTCAGTTAGTCCCGAGGTGCTGGATCACTTCAAACAACAAAGGTTGTCGGGTGGACCTGTGAGTCTCCCCGAAGCATCAGTGCTACTCTCACAAATTCACTAATTCTGGTTTTATTTCCTCAGACTTAGTTATTTCAATGTTCTGTCACTATGTCCCGTTTGAGATTTATTTATTTTGAAGAAAAAGGAGTGAATGTGGCTTTTTCACTCCTTTTTTTTTTTTTTTTTTTAGCATCTGGAGAAGCTATCATCTATTAATCTATATTGTACATTTATATGGCAAAAGTATTGCATCTGGTGCTATTCTTGCTTCTCTGTGTCACTGTTTTCCATAGCAGATGCAAATGGTGTCTCAGGCCTTTACATCATACATGGGTTGGTTTTGTGCTGCCTGGTTTCCATCTCATCTACAAGTCCCCAGTGACCTTGATTTCAGACAGACTAAATATTCCTGGGTTTTGTTTCCATTTGAGCAAAATATGAGCCGTTGACAGCCAGTGCAACTCAGTAATGTAAAAACTCTAAGTGCAGACCAGAGACTTAACTACAAGGTTTTCCATAACAGCCAACTTGTATATTTTTAACCTTCTTTTCCACTAGCCCGCTGGATTGTAGGCATCGGGTACCAGAAGGGTTATATGGAAGCCTGTTTTTCACTGAAATTTTGCAAATTCACGCATGTTAAACAGCAGGTCATTGTTGGGTACTGTTACATCTCATTTACCAATAAAAACATTTGATCTGTATCATCACCCGTTAGGCTGCAGCATTGCCTGGTAGAGCTCTTTTGATAGGAGAAAAGACTACATCCACAATATGTGTATTTTTTTCCTGCCATTTTAAAGAAATACGCTCCTGCCTTGCTTCAAGGGGCCACTTATTTCCATGTCATTAGTGTGGGCTGTTTGACTTGGCCTGTGTGCGTGGTGCTGGCAGCTCCGCCAGCTTCCTCAGCGCTGCTGTTTGTTTGAGCCTAGTTAAGCTGTCTCCAGCCCTTCTCGTAAATGCTTCACTTCCTAAATTAGTTTTATTTATATTTTTTAATGTTGGTAAAATGGCAGTAGTCATGTTTGGTTGCTATTAACCCCATCTAGGCCACAGAACAAAATGTACTGAGGCCTGAGAATATCCTGCCCAGACCGCCATGTACTGATAGGCTCCCTGACCTGCTGCAGCAACTCACTCCCAGCATCAGCGCTGGCTGCCTCAGCCTGTGGTTTGTTGTGAGCAGGCCAGCTGAGAGGTTTTAATTTGTTTTCAATCAAGACAGGCCATCGTATAATGTGCTGCTGTACGTCTGTTGCCTGTGCTAGCGAGCGCCTGCAATCACTGTATCTCCCTTAGGCTTTCAGTCAGTTTACAAAGTGGGCTTGTACTATAAAAGCAACTGGTGTGTTGGCTGTGGATTGCAAAACTAGTGCTTATTCTCCAAATATTGAGTATTATTTCTTTAAGCTTGCAGTTTTTATGGCTGAAGCTCCAGCCCCATATCTATAGGATGTTTTAGCTCAGCAGGCCTGTTTGGAGCCAGGAGTTGGACTCAGTGACCCTTAGGACCCCTTTCCAACTTGGGATATTCTATGAGTAGGCCATTTTTTCAAGCGTTTATAATTTTTCCTTTCCATTTTCAGTTTTCTTTTTACTGTGTAGGTTATTCAGACTCTCTTGCTTCAGCCTGGCAAATCCAGCTTTTACAGAGCCTTGGGTGATGCCTCTCTAGTATTGTCCCCCTAGAGCAAATATCCCTGTGGATTCGAGTTCATCCAGGTCCTAGAAAGAGCTTCAGGGCCAAACAAACTGCAGTTTGTGAAAAAGGTTTTGCCCAGTTCACCTGTTTTCCAGACTATTCTGGGAGCACCTCAAGCATCAGAAATTCTTCGGTATTGGCCATGATTCTCCTTTCCCTGCGCAGACAAAATTCTCTTTATAAAGGTGTTTAATTCTTCAGGGCCTACACAAGCATGTGGGCTGGAGGAGTTTGTTCTGTTGCCTCTTTCTGTGCTGCCCTGGCTCCATTGTTGACTCTCAGGGCAGTTCTCAGTCCTGGTCTTTCACAGCCACTCCCTTGGGGAAGGAAGATATTTTTCGCTGTGCAAGGTGAAGGACATTCACATTGCTCTGTACTAAGCTATGCTGGGAACTTTTTTATCCTCTGATAGACATATTCTATTTCTGTCTCTGTTGTTTTGGTCTCCTGCCTCTTCAGGGAATGAGCTGTGCCTTGTGACACCAGGGTTTGACAAGCTGTAACCTTGGTAGTGGGTGTTCTCTTCCCCCCACAGTTAATAGCTGCAGCCCTTCATGTGTATTTATTTGTCTGTCAGTCACCTGCTCCAGCAGTGGAGCTGAGATGGGCATCGCTCAACCTGGATTTCATTTGTTTTTTCTGCCCATGGCTTTCCAGCCATGTTTCTCTGTAGCTGGAATGATGCTGCTCACCTGTGCTGCTGTGCACTACCTTCTTCATGTAACTCTGTTTTAATTAGGTATCATGCATAGAGACAGCGAGGAGGGGAAAGACATGTTTCAATGTCTTGCTGCTCATGCAGAAGTAGAGGAAGAAAGGAATCTGAAAGATGAGTAAAGCAGGAAAGAAACAGCAGCAATGGGAATTATCTGAGAAAGAGGAAGCCAGAAATGGGGCACAGTGAGATGAGTGTTGAAGCAGAGTGGTCAGAAAATGCAGGTGGCCACCCCAAAGCAGTGGGTGACAAAGAACTGAAGTCTGAATTAGAAGTAAATGCTTGGGATTTCAGTGGAGCAGAAGTTGGGATTGGCAGTGTTGAGTGCAGAGATCAAAAAGAGAGGAGGTGAAGGAGGGGTTGGAGGGCACAGGGTAAACTGCTGACTCTTGAGTTTTAAAAAGGAAAAAGCAGGGGTAATAATTAGAGAAGTTGATAGGGGCTGTAAGCAACTCTGCCTAGTTGGCCAAGAGCACACTTGGTGTCACAGGGTCATTTGATGCCTTGAAAATTGGTACCATAGTGGCTTTTTACTGCTGTTGTGCCTGCCAAGACATCTGGTTTCCCTGTACCTAGTGTGGTGCTCTGCACTGCGCTGCTCTGCATCACTTTGGAGAATGTGGTTACCTGCTTCATCCTCCTCAGAATTCTGTAAATATGTGTGGGATCCTGTCATGGGTTTGGGATTTTTAGCCCACTGGGTAGCAGATGAGCTTCAGTAGCTGGTCTGTGGGGAGCTGTGATGTGGCCTTGCTCCGTCCCCCACCCGCCATGGGTTTATATTTAGCTAGCAGCGTACAGGCCGTTTGAAGACAGCATCCCCAGCCCTCACCTCGGTGCTGCCCAGCTTTCTGCAGCTCTCCAGCTGCCTGGGTGGAGAGCTGGAAGCTAAAATTAGCAGGGAACTTTGCTCTTGCCAAATGCTGTGCCTGACCCAGCCAGGCCTGGCAAGGGGGAGAGGACTGCAGCCCTGAATCGCTCCATGGAGAGCGGCGGACCTACTGCTGGCCTGGTGCCGAGCCTGGTGCCCCAGGGTGCCACTGAGGGGGGGCTGCTGGAGCAGCTGGAGGAAATCCTTATTCCCAGAGCTCTGCTTCCTTTTCTGCCTCTCTGTGAATACGTAAACAGGCTGGGAGGCCATCTTCTGCTCCTGGGGCTCAGGGAGAGGTTTTCTGGGCAGATGTGGGGTTTGGCTGCTGTGATGAAACTATTTCAGTGCTCCCACCCTGCCAGAACAAGCTGCTGAGGAATTCGCTGCCCTCAGTAGTGCCTGCCATAAATGAGCACTTGTTATCTTCTCATGGCTGCTGAGGGAGCTGTGGTCTGATGATTACAGCCCCAGTTTTGGGGGAACAGGGTGCTGCTGACTAGCTGAAGCTCCAGGACAAGGTCTTCAGTGGCCTTGTACCTCTGTGATGCTTATACTTTTGAAACACTTGGTCTCTGTGAAGGCAGTGCATTTATTGGGCTCCCATTGACTCTAGTGCAAGGGGAAAGCACATCCACTGAATCACAAATCAGTGAGGTTGGAAAGACCACTGAAATCATCTAGTCCAACCATCAACCCATCGCCACCATACCACTAAATCATGTCACCCAGTTGTGATATATACCCTTTTCATGAAAACCTCCAGGGACACTGACTCTTCCTGGGCAGCCTGTTCCAATGCCTCACCACTGAGAAGAAATGTTTCTTAATATCCAGCATGAACCTCCCCTAGAGCAGCTTAAAGCCATTACCTCTCATTCTATCGCTGTTACCTGGGAGAAGAGGTCAGTCCACACCTGGCTACAACCTCCTTTCAGGTAGTTACAACTACATTGTTTCACTACTGACCGTTAAACTGGACCCAGCCAGTCCTGCTGGTACAGTCTTGCTGGTACAGTCCTGCTGGCTTGGCTGCCTCAGGGATAACTCACTTCGCAGGTCCTTACCGTTTCCCGTTCACTGCCCTTGCTTGAATTGCACAGCCTTGGAGCAAGAAATGGGCGGAAAGATGCAGCAGAGATGGGAACTTGATCTCTAAGTGCATGTGGTGGAGCAAAGCAAACATCCCAGACAGCCAGAATAAAACCCAGAATAAACATAATCAAGGTTTGTATTGAGATTTTTCTTTTTTTTTTTTTTTTAACAGCGAGTTGTGTGTCAGGATGCAAATGCTGGAGTAGAGCAAACCCAGGTTTCATGGTGGAGATACAGGGACTGCTTGGTGTGCCCTGTGAGGGTCCTTCCTGCAAGGAGCTCCTTTTCCAGAGCACCTTAATTGCAAGGACCGAAAGGAATGCTGACAGGCAGTGCTCATGGAGAAAGCTAGGCCAACAGCAGCAAGAAGTAAAAACCTAATATGGCATGTTCATGGTCTGTCTGATGGTAGTTTCTGTTGAAAGGCAAATGAAATTCCCCTTTTACACCTTTTCCTACAAACGACAGAGAAACAAGCAGATGAAGTGGCTGCGCCAGCTGCACCTCATATGTCAACCAGCTGATGTGCCAAGTGTCCTCTCCACTTGTGTCTGGAGGTGTCACTGCGTGTGCCAGCCCTCTGCCGGGTCTCTTCTGCACTGGTTGCAGGGAAGGGAAGAGTCCTGGGGGTTGGAGGGGTGCAGCGCTGGCAGTGTCCATCCTGCTCCTGCCTCAGCCTCAGGTGTGCCTGCCTCCTGTGGCCGCCATGTTGTTTCTCATTCCAGTGAAGCAAGAGAAGCAAAACTGTTCTATGGGTTCCTGGCTTCCCTTTTTCCCTGCCAGAGATGGAATGAGGAATGTGCAAAGGCCATATTTTTAGCATGGGCAAAAAAGGTGAAACATATGGTCTGAGACAGCTGCAAGGTCAAGTCCACCTCAGGCAGATGTTTTCGCCCCAAACCCAGCAAAGTGAAGTGTTACTTAGAGACTTAGCTTGGAGGCAGAGGGAAAAGGCTCTATCTTTGTCTTCACCTTCTCACACCAATCTGGCAAATCCTCTAGTACCGGATTGCTTCCTCACTCTGACACCTTGCTCCTGGAGGCAGTGTATGTAGTGGTGGTTTTGTCCTGGATTGCATGGGTTTGTGCTGTGAGTGCATTTGTACAGTTGGAGGTGCATAGGCTACAATTCTCCTTTCACCCTTTTCACACTCAGATTCTAAAGGCATCTCCACATGCAGTACTGTCTATACAAAGTGTGCTTTGCTGTGCTTCAAGCACTACCAAGTCAGCCCAGACTCCAGAAACTAGCAAGTGAACACAAGAAATGAACGCCTTAACCTAATTTTGGATTATGCTATGCTCCAAAGGCACCCATGCTCCTCCTGTTTGCTGAGCACACCTCACCAAGCCTGTCTGCTCTGGGTTAAGAAGTAGAACATCCTGGCAGAAGAACTGCAGTCCCTACACTTCACTTTGTCCTCTTTTCTTTGGCCAGGGAATTGGATGCCAAACAGTTGGGTTAGTACTAGGATAATTTTACATGCACTTGGTTGACCCAGGGTGGCCAGCATGGAGCTGCTCTGTAATGAGCCTCTGGTTGCAATTCTTCCCTCTGAGCCTGCGGTAGCCATGGTGCAGCGGGTGGGTGAGGTGAGGGTTTTAGCAGCCAAGTAGTGTGCTGCTAAACTCCCCTTAAGCTTCCTGCAGTACCTCATGCATTGCTTTGTAGTCCAGAGGCAAGACTTACACACTAGCTTTTCTACATGTCTGTTCTGCATAATGGGCTCATCGTCTGCAGTGGTTTCCTTTGTACACAGCCAAGGTGTGAGGCTCTTTATTTACACTCTACCTTAATGCTTTCACACCAGGGTTGATATTAAAGTTCATCTTGAGATTTATGAGATTACAGATGTTGATGCTGTGTTAAAACACTGAATGGCACAGGCTGTGTTCTGCTTGTGTAGGAAATAGGAAGAGCAAATGATTCCAGTCACTGTCAGTGAGCTTTCCCTCTGGTGTTAGTCCCTTATCAGCACTGATTTCCCTGACACCCAGGGATCCTTTCTGTGTAGGATATTGATGCATCAAAAGCACCAGAGTTAAAAGTCTTCAGTGAGTAATATTTCTCTGATAGGTGCTGCTGTCTTCCTACCCAGAGAAAGTTGGCAGTACCCAGGTAATCCCAGCATACAGCAATACTTGCAACATGCGTTTGCTGCTATATACTGCCTCACCTCCTATTATCCCCATCTGCATGGTTATGGATGCACACCTGCTGGCCATGCACTGCTCTGCTTCTCCCTGCTACACGTCTCTCCTGTGGCCAGGAGGCTCCATGTATCCCTTCCATCCATAGCTGCATGTTCCCCTGTGCTCTCAGGGTGTGCAGATGTGCTCCCCATGTGCTTACTCCCTGCATGTGTACCTGTCTATGGCAGCACGCATGTACCTGCAAGTTGCCGACCTCACCTAGTACTGCTCTTGCAGTGTTCCCCTTCATGTTTGCATGACCCTGAAAGCCTTTCACTCTGCTGCCAAGCTCCGCCCTGCACAACTTGCTCTGTGTTACATTTTTCCCTTCTTGCTTATTTAAAGGATGAGAACAATGGTTGTGAAGGTGGTAGGTCAGATCCCTTGTAAATAAGACATGCCGTGACCATGGCTCTTGCAATTTTCCTTTCTGTGTGTTTCCATGTCAAGTTCTGACCCCATCCTGTGCTGACTGCTCTCTGGGTTGTTCTGTACAGCACGTCAGAGGATGTCAGCAACTCCAGCACTGCACTGTCTGCATACGCTGATGCTGAGCAGCCATCTCTGCTTTTTGAACCTGCATGCCTCTTCTTCCTCTGCAGAGGCCATCGCCTTGTCGTTCCCTTCTCCACTGTGCACAGCACAGGCTGATGATGTAGCTGCACACATGCCCGTTTCAGTTGCAGTGAGCTGGCTCCATGGGCTGGCGCAGCAGAGCTGTAGGAGGTAGTGTCTTTCTCCCAGAGGAGGGCATAATGGGACGCAGACAACATATTGGCAATCCGCAGCATCACTGCCACTTTCTGTGTGCCTCCCACACTCTGTACAGCTTGTACAGCTTTCACACAGCTTTTCTTCATCTGGACCAGTGGCAGTTCTTCCCGTCTGAGGGCTTTCTGCACCAAACTATCCACCCAGCTCCTAATAAGAAAGCAGCTGAGCCTGTAACATGTACACCTCTTCAGACTTAGAGCTATAGCCCAAGACACATGTATATTTAGAGCTTGAAATTAATCAGGGAGTGTACCTATATTCACTTTAGCATCTGTTCCTTGGTTGTTTTATGAAGGCTTTCCTAATCTCCTTTTGCTTAATCAGAATTACAAGATCTTCCTGTTCCTCTCCTTGAATGTTTCTGTAGTTTTCCAGTGCTGGCAGGTACACAAGTATCTGAAGGTGCTGGGCACCTTCCTAAAGGAAACACAAAGAAGCCATTATGCAGAGATCTTACAGCAAAGAGTTGTCACCTGTAGATGGGCTACAAGGTGAAAAAATATATATTTTAGTAAGCCAAAAATTCTGAGAAATCACTCTTGAACTCTGAGAATCTTGTTTGTATTCCTTTAGCTAAGGTAACAGGCATTACCACGAGCTGTCAGGTCACTTCTTAGTGCTTAACAGAGCAGAGCAGTACGCAAACTGCCTGTAGGAACCTGAAGATTTCAGCCTTGTAAGACATTCTCCATATTTTTCTGTAAAAAAATCACAACTGGATTGTGTCCTTCTATCTCACTGCTGCACACAAGAGGGCCAGGTTGGCCTTTTCCACATCCAAGGGAAGAGGGTCTCCTTAAAAGCCCAAATGTGTCATGGGGTTTGCCAGTTTTCCTGTACCGGCACAGCCCATTGGTGCCACACTCGATAGCTCTCCATCTCCTTGACTGAAGAGTGTATATGGGGAACTGGTGTTAGTCATTGTGTGCCGTCTCTGCTCACTGGAAAAGGCTTCTCTGGTTTTCAAAAGTGGGTGCCACAGGGCAAGTTCCTGCCTTCTCCCAGCTCTAGCACATGAATCTTCTTTGCCACACTCTGAGAAATTTAGTTTACAAATCCAGGATAAAAAAAAGTAGGGATGCTCTTGAATCAAATACACAATGTCAAGCCCTCCCTACCACTCAAGGTGGTACCCCAGAGAGGTGCCAGAGCTATGAAACCAATAGGTTATGGCCAAGGGAATCGACAGTGAAGTGGGTGACATGGGCTGAGGACAGGTAGCAGTGAGATGTGGAGGTGAGAGAACCCAGGCAGGTGAAGGATGAGGGGCTGCTGCATCTCTGGAGAGCTGCCTAGGTCTCTTAATGACCCACAAGTAAATGATGGGCCTTGTTGTGACAAGACTGCCATCACCTGCTTTTATCCAGTCTCTAATTCGATTCTGCCATTGTTCCCACCCAACTCATCCTGGATAGAGCTTGGTTTCCAGACCAGCTCAGCAGGGGGTTAAGCTACTCCTAGTAGTTAGCAGTTGTGGGCTGTGTTGCAATTTAGGATGCTTCCTTTTGGCCATACACAAAGAATTGCTTTCAGCTGCCTGCTCACTCCAAGGGCAGGTGCTGAGTCTATCAGCTGGTCTGGGCTGTTTTGTTTTGGGAGCAGCTCCTAGAAGTCTCCTCATGCAGCCATGTGCCTGGCCTGAGCAAATCATTTCCTGTGCTACTGGTCAAAGCTATGCAGGGACTCAGGCAACAATCCCAAGCATTTTTCTTGGGAGACTACCAGTAAGAAACTGGTAGTCAAGAAGAACTTGGTGTAGACACAGTCTAAATTGGTTAGTGCAACAACAGCAATACGTGATTACAGCTGAATGAGGGAACAGCAAAAATGATGATATATTTGCATTTCCAGGCACCTGTGTATATCCTTCAGCTAAACAGCTTAAGCCAAATAGTTTTCTCCTGGGAATTGGTAGCAAAAGGCCTGTTGAGCTCAATTGGATCAATATGCAGTTTAATTTGGTGATTCTTCCATGTCTTGCATGAAGAGGAAGGGGCTGGTAAAGCGAAATGGAGTCCTTGCCTTCCCTCAGCATACACTTGGCTGCTGCTAGCATACTCTAAAAAACCTGCTGAAGTAACATGTCTGCCATGCAGGAGTATTTCAGCACTGAATTTGAATGATACCTGTATTCAGGTGCTTTTCTGTTGGTGTTGGAGTTTCATGATGTAGGCAGTATACAGGTCTCAAACATGTTAAATTGCTGGTGGTGTTAGTGGGGAAGGCATTGAGGAGAAGGCTGCTATGTTTGGACAGTGTCACAAAATCATAGATATCATAGATATCATAGAGTATCTTGGATTGGAAGGGATCTCAAAGATCAAGTTCTAATCGCCCTGCCACAGGCAGAGTTGTCAACCACTAGATCAAGTAGTAGATCAGATTGCCCAGGGCCCCACCCAACCTGACCTGAAACACCTGGCCTTATCCACAGCCTCTCTGGGCAACCTGTTCCAGCACCTCACCACTTTCTCAGCAAAAATCTTACCCCTGACATCTAATCTAAATCTTCCCTCCTTGAGTTTAAAGCCATTCCCCTGTGTCCTATCACTGTTTACTCTTGTAAATGTTGATTTCCCTCGCCCTTGTAAACCCCCTTTAAATGTTGGAAGGCTGCAAGATCTCCCCTTGGCTCATCTCCTTCAGCCTGTATTCATATGAGAGGAGCTCCATCCCTCTGATTGTACCTGTGGCCATCTCTCGGACTTTCTCAAAACCTCCATATCTTTCATGTGTTGTAGGCCCCAGACTTGTCTCCTGGAGGGACTGTTTCTCCTTGTTCCCTTGCAAAAGAGAAGCCTGTGTTCAATGGCAAACACCCAGAGCATATACTAGGATTAGGAATACAGATAAGCATCCAAGGAAGCAATCACAGAAGCAGGCAGGCTTAGTGGGTAATGGAAAAGACTAGGATGGGTGCAGCTGGGTTTGGATTGTGGGAGACAGCAGGTCAACTCCATCCTCGAGGTGGATGAACTAATCCCTGGCACCCTTTTGTGATGGGAAGCTGATGAGGGAACTGTCTGCAGGCATGTTTGTACAAGTGTATTTCCTATTCAAGTGGCCAAATGCCACTGTCTGCTTCCAGGAGCCTCATGTAGTTTCCAGTCATTTAGCAGGCCCTTACCTCAGCCAGACACAAGGACATGGCAGCAGCTGAGCAGCCCACGCTGTTGTTAAGCCAGGCTAAAAAGTCATGATTTCCCCTGAGTTTATACCGTCTGCAGACATGGCTCTTGGCATTAGACAAGTCAGTCTCGTCCCTAAGCGTTCATGCAGGAAGGGAGGGAGTGTAGGATACTGCAGCAGGGTGCTGGCTGCAGCAAACTCCCTGCTTGTCCTGGATGAACCTGCTGAGCTTCGGGCACCTGGGCTTGAAATCATAGAATCATAGGGTGGCTTGAGTTGGAAGGGACCTTAAAGATCATCTGGTTCCAACCTCCCTGCCATGGGCAGGGTTGCCCACCAATAGATCAGGCTGTCCAAGAAAGCCAGGCTCTGGCACTTGTGTTTTGGCCAAAGCTGCTACCACAACCACTTGCTGCTCAGTCCTCACAGGAGCACCTAGAAGATCTGAATATTACAGCAAGGCCCAAAATCTGCTCTCAAAACTCAGGGGAGTTGCTACGGATTGACCATGGCATTTCTGAGGTTACAACCAGGCCACGAGGCACTAATTAGAGTCAGGCTGGTATGAGACATGGTATTGTCAAACCATCTGGAAAAATGGATCCCTCTGTGTTAGCAGTATTGTTTGGGGAGGCAAAAGTAACAGCAGACAGCATTTACTTGGACTTCAGAAATAGGAGTAAATCTCTAAAAAACTGTAATGTAAGGGGAACATAGGAGCAGGTGAGTGACCCCAGAATTGTTCACTATACTGCATGGTAAAAATTGGCTGAGCAACAAAGCTGCCTGCCTCATTTGCTGCGCTGGTGGAAGCATTGATCGGTGAGGGCCCAGGGCTGGATCTAAGCTCACTGATGCCAGTTGAAGGGCTCCCTTTGAGCTGAAGTCAACGTGAGCCAGAGCAGATTTGTTTGGTGAATGAAAGTGAGCTGGGAAAGGAGCAGCTGAGCCAAACACATCTCTATGGGGAGCAGTGCACCTAGCTTAGTGTGCCTCAGTGTGCAGAACATTGTTCTGAGAAGGCCCAAGGGGGAGGAACAACAAAAGTGGTCGAGGCAGGAGTTTACATGTGGCAGAAGAACATAAGATTTTAAAGTTCTTTTGCTGTGAAGAGAGAAGTGTTAAAGCTGATCGTACACCAGAATGCCAAGTAGCTCCAAAAGTGAAATCAGTCTCTTGGTTTCCTCCTGCTCCTTAGCATAAGGGCGTTGCTCCCTTAAAGTAAAAAACATGTATAAAATAACACCTATTGTGTATGTGCAGGATAATTTCAGTATTGTGCTACAAGAGCCTATAATGCAAATGGCGTGGCTGGATTCTTTTTTTTTTAAGGGCTGGATAATTTTATGACTAACAATAACACTTGCAAGTACACATGGTAAGAGAAGAGTAATCTGAATTTGTGCTTCAGGGCATAAGCTGGCTGTTTGCGTAGGTCATGTGGACTTTTTTTTTTTTCTCTTCCATAAAGCAATACAACTAAAGGTACTTTTGAAGGTTGTTTTCCTTCTGCCTTTTAAACATTAGATGTTGGCCACCAGTCAAAGTGGGATTATCTGATGGGATGAACCAGTGGACTGATCTGATCTGCTAATTACTAAATTCCTATGCAGGGCTTTTATTTCATGCACAGGGAGGTACTGTGCACACGCTGCGCCTTTTCAGAGAGGAGTTTTTGTAACACAGAGTTAAAGAACCAGCTCTGGTCTCTAATTGAAACCAGCAAAGTTCAGTAAGTTTGGAGCACATCTGCGTGTTGAGTAGCCCTAGGCAGGCCTCTGTGGTTTTTCTTCTGTGCACAGTAACTGTAGTTCTGGCAGAAGCTCTTTGAGTTGAGTGAAGAAATGGCAATAAATAACCTAACATATTTATTTCACTTTCTGTGTGTGTTCGTGGAACTTCCAGGAGCAGATCAAACTCTCCTCAAATGTATTTGATGTTGTTTAGCAACAGTTCATTACATGGGCATTGCTTTTTTTTTCCCTTTTGGTTTGGCTAAGGCTAGCTCTTTGATGATCTGGCCCTGTTGCCAGTTCTTATAAGAAGTGAATTAAAAATTGGCCCTCTCTGAGTAAACAAAAGCATAGGTTGAAAATATGTTGGGCTTTATTCTTCCAGGGTGGTTCAATCGCCCAGAAAACTGGGAGTAAGCTACTTTAATTGCTGGGAAGATGAGTGGTAAAGAGAGTCTATTTAATGTAACTCTCTCTGGCAGTTTGGTTTTGCTCTGTTCCTTCTGTCCTATAGATGTACAAACCCATACAAATTGTAGGCAGCTGTATACACAAATATGCAGCTAGGCAGCTTTGACCATTGGGCAAGACCCCTGCTGTTTTTTGGATTTTTTTTAAAGAGCAAAAAATAACCTGGCTTGTTTGTTTCACTTTGCAGTTTGCAGCCCTATCTGTTAAAACCTTCCTTTTGATCTAAAAACTAGAGCAAGCAACTAAAAGAGAGAAAATGTGGTATACTGAGATGTTCTCCTGTATTGCCTCTATAATTGTGTTTTGTTTTCTTATGGGATCTGATTAAAGCCTGTACCTCCGGTTGCTGAGCAAGTGTGCTCTGCTGCAGCTCCTCTCTTGCTTACAGTGTTGAAGCTGTCAGGGTTTCAATAGGAATTTAATCTTCAGTGTCAGGTTCACTAGTACTGGCATCTCTCCACATCCTGCTCCCACCAGTCTGTTCAAGTTCAGTGCTAGCCCTTTTCAGTCTGGGAAGAGAGAAGGAGTTTGCTGTAACCAGTGTGACCCTACACTGT
This sequence comes from Odontophorus gujanensis, assembly GCA_013399175.1. Classification (NCBI taxonomy): domain Eukaryota; kingdom Metazoa; phylum Chordata; class Aves; order Galliformes; family Odontophoridae; genus Odontophorus; species Odontophorus gujanensis. The sequence continues at coordinate 420,147 of VXAB01003171.1, read as the reverse complement.
AAGGACATTAGTGCTAAAAGTTCTCCCTTGCCCTTGTAGCAGGCCAGTAGGCAGTGTGGCTGCTTGATGTCCATCACACCCAGCCCTAGCTGTGGCTCTGCAATTCTGCAGGAAGAGTTTCATTAGTGCTTTTCTTCACCTGAGGTGCTGGCAGGAGACAGGGGCAGCCGAGGGGAGCAGCATCCTGGCTCACTTGCCATTCTGCTTAGATGGCAGCCTGGCCTGCAGTGGGTCCCACGGCTCAACGTGGCAGTGCTGGCCCAGGCACGCGCTTGCTCATTGCCTTGGTGGCAAGCAGATCACTTACAGCTGGAGAAGAGATGAAAGGGAACGAGGGGTAAAAGCTATCTTTTATTAATGCTATCAGGTTGCATATCGTTCCAGCATTGTAAGACTGGGACAGGACTCGAGGCAATTGATGAAAGAAAAGACAGAGCCCTTGGGGAAACATGAGAGGACTTGGAGGAGGAGTCCCAGGGGTATCACTAGGATCATTTGAATGCTGCCTCAAAACTATCAGAGGCTGGAAGCAGCTAAGAATGAAAGGGAATGAAAAGGGGGAAGAAATCAGATGAAAAGCTTGGGGAGGCCAACTGAGAAGGGACAGCAGAAAATAGATAATCAACTTACTATTACGGAGTTGGAAGAAAAAAACAAACACATTTTCCTTCTGCGATCTCTTTCCTGTTCACTAATAATTTTAGGATAGTGTTTTGCCATCATGTTTTTCCTGTCACTTGAGGTTTTGCCAGATGAGAGCTTACTTCTACGGAGTCCCTACAGCACTGCTAACATAAGCAGACTCTGTTGTTACAAAGAAGACATGCAAGAGTTTCTAGGTTTAGGTATGGGACTCAAATTTAGAAACATCTTAAACATTTCTGTGAAGTGGAAAATGACACATGCTCTACATGTTTTTTGTAACTGTTCCGTAACAGGCTGGAACAGGGATAAAGTTACCAGTTAAACTCTTCTTTCACATGAGATGGTCCGAGATAGATAAATCATGAAGGGCATCCTAAGTGACAAGGGTCACTTACAGCATCTGAGTGCTTTGGCAGACAGACTTTTCCAAGGATCTGGGGAATGCTGTGTGTTTCATCTGTTTTTGTGACAATCATGTTTTTGATCATATGTGAAGACACATAAGAATGTTACTCTGACATTTCCCAATTATGCAAAACTATAAGCATTTGAAGTAAAATCCAATGAGGGTTACTTTGCCAGCTTCAGAGACGCAGAGATTCCTAGATAAGAAATGTTTTGTTTCACTAGAAAGCTTTAAAAAAAAAAATAATTCTAATGTGGATCAGAGTCCCCAGGAGGCTGATTTTTTTTTTTATAAAACTAGCAGCAGTTCTGTAACAAGTCCATGTGAAACTGAATGCTCAGACCCTGAGAGTCAGCCTCCTTATCCTTTCCATTTTTGGTGATGTAGAAAGTTAATCAAGTCCCTCAGTAATCCTGGGAAGCAAACTTTCATGTTACTCTCGTCATCAAATGGTGGAAGAGGACTGGCATCCAGATTTCACCAACTCTGAACATGGCTGTATTCGTGGACTAATACATTTCTCGTGGCAGTGGGGCAATAATCATTTGTACTCATTCTGTATTTACATTTCACAGTGTTTATCCCAATACTTCATTGGTGATGCTGTTGGAATGACTGAAGATTCAAAAGCTGATATAGCTGCTTTTCAGATGGGGAGAACTCATGGTCTTAGCAGTGATGAGATGTCAAACTCAGTGCCGAACTAGCATTCTTAATGCTCAGCATGGCAAAAAAATATGCAATAAAATTCAGTCAGGTAGTCCAAATCCTTAAAAAACAGTTAAAAATGATCCATGTTGTGTGAGTGCTGTCAGCTACAAGAGCAAATGCTTAAAAGTGACTTGTTGGGCCTTTCTGAACTCATGCCAACTTCGTTTCTTGCAATAAGCCAGATCACTGTCCTGGCTTAACTGTTGCTGAGATTCAGGGTACACAAAAAAATAAATGAACAGGAGTCAGCAATGTTATTTTAGTTTTCCAGTGTACATGTTAGCATATTGCATCACCACAGGGAGGTTTTGGATGGATGGATGGATGGATGGATAAGCTCCTACACAATAGGCTGCTTAGAATCTAATTGCATCACTTTGGCATAAATCATCCAAGTAAAACAGCATGTCTAATGGTAGCAGTTCTGTGTATTACAAAATATAATAGACAAAGCTTAATTATCCTGTAGCAATCAGGACTTACATTCTGCTCCAAGGTTTCTAACTTCTGTGAAATGCTGATGTGGTAACCTCAATATTATTCTGTGGTTGATTTATTTGAATGAAAAATCAGTATCTCATGAATACAGTGATAAACGTCAGTAATAAACTTAGCTTATAAAACCTTTCATTATTCCTTGTATCATTTGATCTATTCTCTTTTGTCCCTCCATTCTCAGTTTTCAGTATCACAAAGCCTCCCGATCACAGATTTGAAACCTCCAACAGACAAGTGGATTTCTAATGGGGAGGTGGAGTATCTGAGAGCACAGAAAGGCAGAAGAAGGTTCACAGGGATCTTGGAAACTCTGAAGTAGTTAATTGTATTGCCATTTTAGGACAGGCTTTAAGAAAAGCACGTGTGGCTTGGCTCAAATCCCAGTAGTTTTAAAGGTATTACAGGCAGAATTTTCAAAAGCTTTTAAGTTGTAAACTTTTGGAGTTCAGAGTTAATCAGTGTATTGAAATGACTAGCTGGTTTAAAATTGCTTTTTGCAATTCTTAACAGGTGCTTTTTTGGCTCATGTGGTGAACAGGTTAACTTGGAACAGGGCAAAGAGCAGGATCACAGTCTTAAACTTCTGAAGAGCAGACTGCCATGCACAGGGACCTGCCTCAGAGATTCCCTTGGGAATAGTCCTGTGGAGCAGGAGATCGGAAAGAACTGCTTGGTTGTTCAAGGATCACCTCCTGCAAGTTCCAGAAGAGTCCACCCCAGCATGCATGAAGTCAAGCAGTAGTGGTAGAAGGCCTGCATGAGTGGACAAGATGCTCCTGAATAAGCTCATACATAAAAAGAAAGCATACAGGAGGGGACAGCAGGGTCTGGTCAGTGAGGAAGAGATCTCAAGACACTGTCTCAGGTGCAGGGATGTATCTGGGAGAGCCAAAACCCGTCTGGAGGGAAATGTGGAGGGCAACGAGAAGGACTTCTACAGGTATATCAACAGCAAAAGGAAGACAAGGGGAAATGTGAGTTGGTAAAACTCAACTTGAGGAATGCCACACCCCTGGATCCAGAGGGAAAATTTGAAACAAAGAAGATGCATCCTTGGTGGAAGAGGATCAGGTTCGGAAACACTTAAGCAGACAGGACAGACGCAAGTGTCTGGAGCCTGATGGGCTATACCCACGGGAGCTGACGAAGCTGGCCTGTGCCTCTGCAAGGTCAATCTAGATCGTCACTGTAGCAATTGATGGAGGTTCACAAGGACTGAAAGAACACAAATGTCAAGTGATACAAAACACAGCTGGGAGTTAGTCGCTGGCATACACCAGGGACTGACAGTGAGGCAAATACTATTTAATGTCTTATTTAGTTACCTGGATAATAAGACAAAACGTGCTCTCTGCAAATTGGCAGATGGTATAAAACTAAGAGAAGAGGTTGACAGACCAGATGCTTGTGCTGCCACATGGAGGGCCCTAAACAAAGCTCTGGAGAAATGGGCTGAGAAGAGCCTCATTGAGTTCAACAAAGGGACATACTAATAATTCCTTCCTCTCTGAGAAGAATAACCTCCTATAGGTTGGGGCCATCCAGTTGGAAAGCAGCTTTGCAGGAAAGGACTGCGGGGACCTGGTGGATGCCAAGTTGAATGTGAAACAGAGATAAGCCCCTACAGCAAAGGCCTACCTGATAGACAAGGGTAAGGAATAAGGAGACAGACTGTTCTCACTGGCATCAAGGTGAAGGAAAAGAGGCAATGGATACAAACCAAACAGAAGAAATTCTGTTTAAACAGTGAAAAAAGAAAAGTTTCCTTCTAAGGGTGGTCAGGCACTGGAGCAGATTGCTCGGAGTAGTTTTGGAGTCTCTGTACTTGAAGGTCTTCAAAACCTGACTGGACGTGGCCTTTAGCAGCCTGTTCTGGTGACCCTGCTCTGAGCAGGGTCTTGGTCTGTATATCTTCCAGACGAACCCTCCACCCTCAGAAGTTCTGTGTTCTTTTAGCAGTATGCAGAAAAAGCAGATTAAAAGAGTAATCAGCAGTGGACTGCCCTGGGCTGTTTGTGGAGACTAGAAAGTCAAAGGCACACACAGTCCTCACCGCCTCATCCCCGGAGACAGCGTTAGGAACTTTTCTCATAAAACAGTACGCAGCATATAAATCATAGTGCAGTGCTTCAAGGTACAGGAGCTGTGGTCTGATGCTCTCCTCTCAGTGCATAACCTGGAACTTTGTGAGTTACTGTGGTCAGAGGCACAAAGGACAAATGATTAATGACTGGTCCTTTTGCTAAGTGCAGCAAGGAGGCCAGCTGCTTTCACTCATCTTCAGTTTTGGCAGACCACGTTAGAAATGGGGATTTTGATATATGCAGTTAAGTTGTATAAGGTGGTACACTCATATCGTCCTGGAACGGACTCAACCAGAGTCAGTGGAGCTCAGCAGGAACTGACACCAAGAGCCTGTGGAAAAGGTCAGTAAAATTTAACAAAGAGACTGTGAACACAGTTCGGATTAAACTCAGGTCAGGATGTAAATAACCAACGTCAGACCATATTTTCATTGGATATTCATTCTGGAGCTAGTGCAGGAATTACTGTGTCTATTTCCAGTGCTAAGTTACACAAGAGGCAGAATGAACAGTCATTTCAGCGTCTTTTGTCCTTAGATTCATTAGGCACTTGCTGGACTAGTGCTGAGCAGTAGGACCCCCTCTTCCTTGCCCTACGGAAATTTCCAGTGCATCTGAAAGAAAGCAGTAATTTTGCACTCGGTCGTTGCAAGCCACCTTAAGCAGTTGGCAGGGCAGTTTTATTACTCTGGAAGAAGCCAAAGCATGGTTAAACATTCCACTGAAATAGGATAGCTCTGTAACACAGGCAGCCCACTCCAAGGTGCCTAACCCAGCCATCCCTTCTGGGTGACAGTTCAGCCCTGGAAGCCCTCAGGAATGCCTGGGGTGCCCTGTGGGGTGCAGGCCCCCTGGTAGTGTTTGGCTGGCCCCCTGCAGCCTGTGCTTTGCAAACTTCAGCCCAGTCTCAGCTTTTGCGTGTCTATGGGTTTGTTCTCTCTGGGCTGTACACAACTGCTATTCTTCCCCCATAGCAACCCCTGTTGTGTAAATAAAGCTGGTGAAGAAATAAGTGTCTGTGCCCTCAGGGAGGGCTGGCAATGTGCCTTCTGCACAAGAGGTATATAGGATTCACCATAATACATCAAATCATTAGACTATCTTGCATTTTTTGCTGTCCTTGGCTAATAGATGGTATTTGGTGATTCAGAGGAAAGAGGACAGCGTTACAGGTGGCTCTTCTGCTACATAGGTGTGGTGGTGGTGAGTTCAGGGGCATAGACACAACAAATCCTTCACAAAGAGAGATGGAGCCTGGCGTGTAAGACCAGATGAAGTTTTGGACTTGGATTTGGTGTTGTCAGCATTGATGAGAAATTTCAGACATTCCTGAAGATTGTCCTGAAATTCCAGTTGCTTTTTTGCTGCTGTTATAATCAACACTTGATTGTATGTAAACCTAAACCAGAAGCTGGGGTTTTGAGGTTTGGGTCAGAATCAAGGAAGTAAGCTTGCCCATAGGGATTGTATCCAAGTTCCAGAGATTTCTGGAGTAGTTCTAGAGCCTCATCTAAAACACATTAACAGGACTTACTTCAACGGACTCAATATTCAAGCATCAAAGAGTCTCTAATCCAGTGTACCTACAAATCAGTACCAAAACTCACCTCAACATCTGCTCTGTCAGTTCCTCTTCAGTTAGATGACCTGTTTTCCGTTAATATGAGAATGAAATCAGGCATTACTGCAGAAAAAAAGTCTTGCTCTGTGCTACGTTTCATAATCTTCTAACTGTATTCTTGCTTTTTCTGTAGAATTGTTCCCGTTTTGCCTGATGGGATGCATCCTAATCTGCTAATGTTTCAGCACTGGGAGCTGAGCTCTCCTGCCGTGGGTGGCTGTGTGGGGCCTGGAGTATCCTTGAGGCCTGGTAGCCCAGTCTCTGTGCTGCAATGGTCATAGCAGTCTTTCCCAAACAGCCTTGTGAGAAACGTTTTGTCCTCCATGTTGGCTGTGTTTCTGGGTCCCCTTATTGTTACAGGCTCTTCCCACTCCCATAACCTAGAGGTACTGTTCTCTCCCTTTCCCCACATGAAATGGTGTCTAGTCTGAATATAGGGTCCTATTTCTCTGGTTTTGATGTTCATCAGTATACATGCTTTTGTTTCCTACTTAGCATAGCTGCCCCATAAATACTGTATTGTCCCCCACTGAGAGGTCCTTCTGTCATCAGGACTTCATTTGGTGTCAGGGCAGGGTGTCCCATGCAGAGCACTGGGAAGACCTGTCATTCAGATACTCTCAATAGCATAGGCAAATGAAAATAAGCAAATTATGATATGAGAATTTCTGGAATGGCCTTCAGGAGGACCACTTTGGCTCACTTCCTTGCCCTAAGGTCACGTCAGCCCTACCTGCAGCATTCCTGGTGGATGTTTGCCCAGCCTTTTTCTTATCTTTAGTCCTCTTATCCTTTATTATCATCCCTTGACCCAGAGGTGACTGCCTCCAGTCACTTCTGAAGTAGGTTGTGTAGGACAGTAGTTTTGTCACAGTGCCCATAGAGATCACAGAAGCAATACACTTGAGTGGAATTGAGTTACTGTCTTGAGGGTGAATCAGGGGAAGAAAATGGCTACAGCAGTTTTGAGCAAAATGACAAATATAAATGGCAACAGAAAAATAAATATGTATGTAATTTCATGGAAGTAGTGCACATTTTCTACAGCATGAAGTTTCACAAGTCTTGACTGAAAATCAAGCTGCAGGAGGATATTTTGGGAAAGCTACATCTACATGGAAGCAACAGTCTGTTGAGTCACTTGGAAAGTCCTCAGCCAGGATAGAAAAAGTAATGGGTTAGCTGTATACTCTAAAGAAATTAAAGTTGACTTAAAGGATTCCTGCACAGTTGACATCCTTTGCATTCTAGGCCTATCCTGTGTAAAATAAACCTTGGAAGGTTCTTTGAGCAGTCTTAATGTGCTGTGGTGTTTGGATCAGCTGGGAAAAATGTACTTAAAGCTTTCTGAAAGATGTACGAGTTACTCTGTTGAATTTTCCTGGGCACAACCGTGGTGTGAAAAGAAAAACAGATGGCAAAAATGTCTAAGTGTAGTCTTGCCATTTTCTTTGGTTTTGCAGGTATCTCCCCGTGCCCAGGGAGAGAAAGCTCATTCATACGTTGCTTCTTCTACATTGTATTTATTCAGACACTTGGAATATAACACCAAATCCATTGAAAGCTGAAAACACCCAGAAGTGTGCTCATGCTCTACATGAAGTCCTTACTGCTGCAAATGACAATACCGTAAATATGAATAAAAGTGGGCAGAAAGCCTCCCAGTTCTGTCTCTCGGTGCCGTGAATATGATTTGCCTCACTGAGTTGGTAATATATGAAGGCAAACGCTAGCTTTAATTAACTTGTTACCACAGCAGAACCAGCCTTTGTTGCCTCCCGTGCCTCCAGTCTGTACAGGCATGGCTTCACCGGAGCCTGCAGATAAAGGGGAGGATGCCAGGATTTGCACTTGCACTGATCGTAACCAGGTGGAACATCTGCTTTTCATGCCAGTCCCCCTGAGGGCCAGAGAGGGATTTTTTGTAATTACTGTTTTTGTAATAGAAGACAGACTGTATGCAGTGCTGCAGAGTGTGAGTCAGCAGTTGAGGATGTGGTCACTGGGAACAAGTTGGTAGAAACCCATGTAGATGTTCCAGAATTAAAGGTATTTTTGTTTCAAATATAATTAAAGATATTATCACGTTAAAAAGTAAAATAAATAAAAACACACCAAAAAAAACAGGTGAGAAAATGGAGACTGCAAACTAGTTTGAACTTATAAGTAGGAATAAGGATAAAAACTTAGGCTAATATGAAAATGCCTGATTTTGTGACCTTCTGTCAACCTGCTTATTGTTACAAACACTACCAACTACTGTAGCTCAAGCAAGGCAAACATCCTGATCTCCGTCAGTAACTGGTTTTGAAGCAAATTCCACGTTTTAAAAACAATGGCTGGCAAAAGCTCATCTGAGGAAGTGCAGGACTGTGATGTGAATTACTCAAAGACCTTTAATCTCGGTTAAGACTGGGAGCCTTTTTTTTTTTAACACAAGCTGTGGCTGCTTTGAGAAATCAATTGCTGTGCATGAGCAATGTAAAAAGTGAAAGTCTGTTGGCTTTAGACAGCACTATCTGACAAGGAAGTAGATAGAAAGTCAGCCTGTGCAGCAGGCATCTCAGGGTGTAGCAGGACAGCTGCTATGTGCCCAGAGCTTGCCAGCAGTTTATGATTTTAACTACACCATTATTATGAACATAATGTTGATAGCAGATATGTTATTATCTGGAAATCTCTACATGTGTTTTTTGTGTGGTTAAGAAGACCCATGGATTGCTGCCCAAAAGAAGCAGAATAGAAAGGTGGCCAGCAGGGAGAGGGAAGTGATTGTCCCCCTCTACTCAGCTCTTGTGAGGCCCCATCTGGAGTACTGCATCCAGGCCTGGCACCCTCAGCATGAGAAGGATGCAGAGCTTTTGGAATGGGTCCAGAGGAGGGCCACTAAAATGATCAGAGGGCTGGAACACTGCTCCAGTGCAGAAAGGTTGGGGGAAGTGGGCTTGTTTAGCTTGGAGAAGGCTCCAGGGGGACCTCATTGTGGCCTTCCAGTATTTGAAGGGAGAGTATAAAGAGGGGGAGCAAATGTTTACATGGGTTGATAGTGACAGGACAAGGGGGAATGATTTTAAACTAAGGGAAGATTTAGGTTAGCTGTTAGGAGGAAGTTTTTCACACAGAGAGTGGTGATGCACTGGAACAGGCTGCCCAGAGAGGTTGTGGATGCCCCATCCCTGGAGGCATTCAAGGGAAGGTCGGATGTGGCTCTGGACAGCCTGGTCTAGTGGTGGGGGACCCTGCCAACAGCAGGAGGGTTGAAGCTAGATGGTCTTTGAGGTCCTTTTCAACCCAGGCTATTCTGTGATTCTATGAAACAGTCTTTATCATATGTTCCTAACATCAGCAGTAAATGTTCTTCTCCTCAGCCTCATTTGGGTGCATTTCACCTCCTTTCCCTAAAGTTCCCTCCATCTCTCTTTCTCCCCAGATCTAATCCTTCATGGCTCCTTAGTACAATCTTGCAGAGGCAGAAGAGAGGAAGGTGAGGAGAGATTCATTGCCTCATCAGAGAGGTTGGAAGGGCAGGAGTGGAGTCCTTCCGTTGCTCAGGGCTGCTGCTGGCTATGTCACCCTGGGCCAAGGATTACAGCTGTGAGATGAAGCTGTGTCTCCATGGCCAGGCTCCTCATCCGACTGCTGGCTGTGGCTGCTCTGTGGACTGAAAGGAGCTGGTTCCTGACTCTCCTCTGCCTTCAGCATGGTAATGTGAGAAGCAATAGTCGGAGTCAGTAAATTTTAACGTACACAAGAGTCACAGAATCTCAGGATACCCCGAGTTGGAAGGGATTCATAAAGATCAGAGCAGTGAGGAAGAAAGGAGTAATTCCTGTCTGCACAAGCTGTCTGTAGCTTGTGATTTATGCCTGAAGAAGCTCAGTGGTTGTGTTTGCTGAATGCTGTGCTAACCAGAAATGGAAAGGTTTGCCCAGTTCCTTCTGTAACAACTGGTTTCATAACTTCTTGAATCCTTTTAACTCCAGGAGTGCTGTTCTAATTGTGATCTGAGGGCAAGGAGTTCATTGCCTCTGATTTTGATTGACTTAAGTAAGTAACCAGAGGGAGTGTCTCATCATGGCTCTACACTTGAATGATATTTTTTTCTTTTAGTAGTTTCCTTGGCCTGATCTTCACTTACCCCTGAAACCAGAAGCTATTGGTAGTGTTTGTTGTTTTTTTTACTTTATCCTTGCCCCTCATCTCTGCTTTTAGAAAGTCATTTTATGCCTCATCTTTATGATTCGTACCCTTGGTGCTGGGGTATGCATACATGTGTGCAGTAGGGCAGGAGTCTGACATTGCTTCTCCAGAGCATGACACAATGCTGCCTTGTCCAGGTGCCTGGGATGCACAACATGGCAGCTTGTTCCAGCATCTCACAGGCCAGAACTGCAGCCTCACTGCATGTACCCTGGCATCCTGCAGCTAAGTGAAAGCACTCACAGTGTGCTGCATTCGTGAGTGTGTTGTAATGTGATTGAGAGTAGCTGAAGCAGAAGGCAGAGGTGAGGTTTGTGTTCAGGGCAGGAGGCATGTGAGAGGCTGGAAATAGTTATCTTCTGTTTATAGAATGGCTCAGATTGGAAGGAACTTTAAAGCCCACCCAGCTCCAACCCTCTGCCGTGGGCAGGGCTGCCACCCAGCAGCTCAGACTGCCCAGGGCCCCATCCAACCTGACCCTGAATGCTCCAGGGATGGGGCACACAGAGCTTCTCTGGGCAGCTGTTCCAGAGCCTCACTGCCCTCTGAGTAAATACTTCTTCCTAACATCTAATCTAAATTTCCTCTCTTTTAATTTAAAGTCAGTTCCCCTTGTCCTATCACTATTAAACTGTTTAAAAGTCAGTCCCCCTCCTGCTTGTAAGTGGGATTGTTATGTTCAGGCAACTTCCCCAGTATGCTTTGGAGTACTGTGTTTTCAGTGGTGGTATTTGGGAGTACTGAATATGGCTCCCACCTGTCTTTCTGTCCAGAAATGACACCAGGAAAGACCTTTAGTAATTGCTTCCCCTGGGATGAGAGGAAGTGAGAAAAATCAAGCCAGGAGGAGAAAGGAGAAATAAGGCCGCACAAGAGAGGGTTAAAACCTCACACCATGCTCACTGAACACGGGGAGTAATGAAAAACAAAACCTGCCTCGTACCTGCCAGTTCCTTCTTGCCCTATCTCTACAGCAGGAGGAGGATGGTCTCAGAGCAGAAGGAAAATGCTTCCAAGCAAACCAGCCCGTAGCCCTGCCGCTTCCTGAGGCTGCTGAGTGAGATCATTTAGCCTGGCTACAATAAAAGGCATCTGGGCGTTAATAGCATTCGCAGCAATGTAAGCATCAGTAACTACAGCAGAATGATCAAATCTTATCCTTCAGAGGAAAAGCTGATCACTGGAAAGGGTCAGGGACTTCCCCCTTGCACAGCTGCCAGGTACAATCAGGGACTGATTGAAACATCAGGCACTGACAGGGGCCGGGGGCATGGCGGCAACTGGATAGATCCAATCTCTGAACAGAGCAGCCCTGGCTATGCTCCTGCCCGAGGCTGGTAGCTCCCAAGGTGCTTTGGTCTATTATCTCTGGCTATGAATTTCTGCTTTTTAAAATTTTGTATTATTTTCCTCTTTTGAGACAGGCTTCAAGTGCATTGTTCTGGCAGAGTCTTTGATGTTGGGTGACACCTCCCTGTCACCATTTGCTATTCCTGCAGATTCCTCTGCTGACTTTTAGCCTAAGCACAGGAAAAGGCATAGCTGAGAAGAGGCCCTTGGGACCCAACCCAGGGCAAGAAACACCTTCACCTTATTTCCTCTTGTTACATCTCTGCTCCTCCATACCATCTGACCACATAGCAGGCTGGCAGCAATTTTCAATGACGTTGCAGCAAATTAACTGCTCTGGATTTTGATAGCTCCTTAACAGAGCTTTTACAGGTTGTATGATGACCACTGATGGGGTTATGAGGAGTAACTTCTCCCTGGGAAAGAAAATTTCAGTGGGAGGCTGTGTTGTCGGTAGTGAGCTTGTGTGGCCTGGCAGAAAGTTGTGTGTTTGCCTTTCCAATGGGGTGATCTCTGGGTTAACTACTGCCCTGTGTTCTTTGTGGCTGTGGGAGATGTATATGCCAGGGAGGGGCAGCAGGTGGTAGAGATCCAGCTGCCTCTGCTGGCAAGCTGCAGCTCTATCAGTGTGACAGGGTTGCTTTTCTGGGAGGCTTGTGGTGTGAAAAAATAGCTTTGGAAAACAACAGCATGCTTCAGGAGGTGATGGGGGCTAAATGCCCAGAACAGAGAAAAGCAGGATGTGGCTGGTGCATCTGTCTTGCAGACTAACCACTGCTGAGCCCAGATCAACCTCTTCAGCTATCCACCTGGCTTCAGGAAAAACTCTTTTTTTTTTCTTTTTCCCATTCTACACAGACCTGATTTTTTAGAGGGGCTGGAGTGAAACTATCAAAGCTAATATTCCTGTAATTCCCTCCTAGTAATACCTGAGTGTTTTGCTGAGGTAAAATCCTGCCTACTGCTTTCTTCCAGACATAGAAAGAAAGAATTGTTTGATTTGGTGGAGACCCTTTAAGACTCCTGCAATGAGAAGGGCACCCACAGCTCCATCAGGATTCTCAGAGCCCCATCCAGCCTGACCTTGGGTGTCTCCAGGGACGGGACATCCACCTGGCCAACTGGCAACCTTTGCCAGTTGCTCACTACATTTATCATAAAAAGCTTTTTCCATATATCCAATCTAAATCTTCCCTCTTTTAGTTTCTTGTTGTTTCTAAACAGCCATCAAGAAGGTGCTCTGGCAGCTGGGCTTCAGTGCCGTGCTTATGGGGGGCTCAAGGATGGGATGAATTGGTCATAGACCACACAGACCATCCTTCTCTGCTGCTACCAAGACAGAGCAGTGGATGTAGCCACTCTGCTGTAGAACACTTTGCTTTCTGGCTCTCAAGTGGATACTTGCAAGGCAATGTCTTGAACCTTTTTCTGGGGAGAAGACTGTCATGGTGCCTTCAAGCAGCAGTTGGCATCAGCAGGTGTTCTGGTTGAAGGGTACTGAAGGACCTCAGTCTCTTTTCCTGCCTTCTTTAGCTCCCTCCCTCCTTCTAGCAAGGAAAACCAGGTTCTTCTCCAAGGATGCCTCATGGCAGTCCCCAGGGAAAAGATGATCTTTCAAACTACTGCAGCACTGGCAACTTTCTCTAAAGAGTTTATCTTATTATTTTCTGAAGTTCATTTCCTAACCATGTCGGTAAATTAGTCTGCCAACGTACAAATTACCCAGCAAGGAAATCGCTACCTCCAGATTAATTTCTAGCTTTTTATCTCTTTCCTGTTTGGCTGATATAAGTGTTGGGTAAATATTTGTACAATTCAGAATTGCCTCCCTCTCTTCTCTTTTCCAAGGGTCAGAGAAATGTCAACTGTTGGCACTTGTATCCAGCCAGGCTTCAGTGCTTGCTCCAAAATGGGCTCCATGCCAGTCCTGCATAGGAGCTTGAGCACAGACAAGGCCAGGAGTAACTGCCATGGACCAACCCAAAAGTCGGGCTGTTGGCCAATATCCTCCTTCCAGCAAGCTCTCTCTCCTGAAATAAAGTGTGCTCCTGTCTTCTTAGTATAAGTGAGCCTTCAAGGCTTTCAGAAACAGTGGCTTCTACCTTATCACTCTGAATGAGGTAGAAGCTCTCACAAGTTATTTTTTGAGGGGACACAGAAAATTCTTCCTCTTTCCCATGACAGTCAGTCTCTGAAATATGAGGTTTGTTTAGCTGCATTAAAGATAACTCAACCAGAATGTCTGACTGAAAAGCCTTATGCAGAAGATCAAAAACCCCTAACTTCAGGTCAGAATCTGATGATGGGAAGAATTAGATCAGACATTTGTAGCTGAGCAGCATCAAACAATCTGAATGAGAACCACACATTTAAGTCAATACTTGTGTTAAGAGAGCAGGACACCCAAGTTGTTTTTGAGTCTTACCTTACAGTTGCATCTCTCTGACTACTTGCTTTCGTATTTTCCACAACTGCTGTATTTGCTTGTGGGTAATTGTTCCATTTTTTCCCTCCATCACAGGGGGTAAGATCAGTACCCTTGCTTTCTACCTGCCTCAACCAGACACAGATTTGGGAACAGCACACAGATTTGGGAACACGTTGCAAGGATTTTACTTGTTTGTAGATGCAGTAGTAGGCCAAGAGCTTAGCACAGTTGAGGACAAAATATGTCAGAGGGTCGTTTATGACCTCCAGGTCCTGAAATTGTTCTGGGTTTGCCTTGGTCTCAAAAGTGTTGATCTCTACCATGTCACTTATAAATGCCTTCTCCAAAGCAAACCGATAGGACATGCTCATATTGAAGCCACAATACATCTCCATGCTGGTTGGGTGGGCACAGGGAAGATGGGTATGTATCTCACTCCAATTAATAGGAAGGAGAGGTGGTTCTTTTGATATATATGTACCCAACAGGACTGAGGCATGAGAAAAAACAATTGTTGTCTTTCACAGTACGTCAACACTAAAACTGCAGAGGTTCCTCAGCAGTGGGATGTGCTGCTTATTCAGACCACGTCCCTGCTAATCCTGTTGCAGGAGCAGCACAGAGGACACAGATCTTTCATCTCAGTACTCGGAATTGCTACTTCACCTGATACCAAAACCAGATCTTGTCTCAAGTTGATTGTGTGGGGGAGGTGTCAAGTACAGCTGATCTGAACCTGAAAACTGGCTTCATTTAAACAGGGACATCCTAAACTGTGTCACTGCTAGTACTTCATTCATTACAGTCAAATGTCCCATCAGGTGTTGTCTTTGCAGTCATTCATTACTGCACTCAAGAAAAGATTAAAAGCTTTTATTGTACAAATAGGTGCATAATCAGAATAATATTCTTTTGATGATTAAACTAATTAGGAATCTGTTTATTGTCATATGCTATTTTCTTTGGGATTGCTGGTTTAAAAAATAGGTATTTAGTTTGACTAATGAGATTATCCGAAGGATCTACAAAAAAGTTCTCAGTCCTGTGATGATTAATGAAATCTCTGAAATGCATTTTAGAATGATGACGAATCTTTAGTATAACATTAATAAGAGTGAGGAAAGAGCTATGGAGTAAGAAAGGGCAATTTCTCTTTCTCGTGTCAGTCTGCCAGCTCCAAGTCACGTAAACAACTCCTGGTCTCTGCTGAACTGTTGCAGAGTGTTGGAGGTCTCTTAGATCTGCAAGGGACAAGTTTATTCTGGTAAATATTGCAGCTTCTTTTTTTAGCCTGTACTCTGACATCTCTTTCTGTTCCGTCTGTGCAGGATATGAAAGCTGGAGGGAACTGGCTAAGGTTCTGGCAGACCCAAACGTCCCAGGTGGGGACCTAAGCCTCCCACTTTACTATTCCCAGAAGATGGGACACCAGGTGAGGATGCTTTGAATGATTTCTAAATATTTGTGAAGGCAAATTTTCCTTTCTGATGTTGGTCCCAAGAGACAGCTCTCTCTTCATGCAGAAAAGAGAGCATGCCACAGAGCAAAATCTGAGCTGACTCACAGCAGTGCTAACATACAATGACTTCTCTGTAGTCAGCTGAGTTATTTTAGATGTACTAAGATGTGGCGTTGGTGTGAAGAAGGCTGGATATGTGGCACAGGAAGGGAGCACTGAATGAGATGGAAGCAGAAATGAAAGGTCATGAAGAGACTGTAGTGCTCTAAGTGAAGTACAGCTTGTTTCTATTGCCTGAAAGAAGTGTTGGAACAACTTTTTCTTGGACCTTTTGAAACAAGGATGGGCAAAAAAACCCAAGGGATAATGACTTCAGTTTTAGCACTTTGCTAGCAGCCATTATAAAGCACTGGTATCCTTTCCCCTCAATGGCTCACTATGGAAATCTTCTGTCAAGAAAACCAAGGATCATTTCCACCCCACTGTGCCTCCAATGGCCAGCCTCCCCTTTGGAGAAGTTATGGGAACTTGTTATTTTTGGCACATTCTTGCAACAAGACCTGAACCTTCTTGTTTAAGTGTCAATGCCTGGCTACTTATCAGGTCACTTTGATTTTCTTCTACTTGTATTTCAGAACCAAGAGCATCAAAGAGGAGGGAGGAATAAATCAAATTATGCAGCTATGAACAACCCTGTCCCATGGATGCCAGAGGTTGGTGCCTTTCTCCAACATTCTGCATTAGGAAACTGTAGTTAGAGACCTTTGAGATTGGAAGGGACCCTTTGTTTGGAAATGCATTCATTTCATTCCCTATCATCCTCTCCTGGCTTAATGACACTTACAGACCCAAGTAATTATCTGGAAAGACAGGAGTGTCCAGATTCCTGATAATCTGGCATCTTCCGCAGCCACTGAGGCACCATGCACCTTCTATAATCCCTGAGAACAAGCAGCTTGCTGTCCTCGAAAGGTGAGGTTTATTCAGGGCCAAGTATTCAGCAAGCAAATACACGACTGTGGCATGCAGTGGTGTCATACTACGCTCGTGCTTTGGCATTTGCTTGTTACCCAATCCCTGCACATTGTACATAGAGGTCTCTCTACTTCACTGAAACTTCTGATGAACAGAGACCTTCTCCAGTGACCCTTGAAGGCTGGGGTAAACGTTCCCTTTGTTTTCTTCATGCCTCATTGTGCTTTCCTCCCCTGCCCCATATCTCGCCATTGCTCTTCAGATAAGGGAGCAATGCAGCCTACTGATAATCAGAGGGACACTAGCCAGGGGGCATTTGACTAATAGAGTCAGCTCACTAAATTCCTGGAGGTGATTAGAGACCGGCACCAATTAGAAGGAGCTACCTCCCATATGTGTGGCAGCATGTTGAGTCCCAACAGGACCAAGGCTGCTGCTGCGCACAGGACGGATGCAATGCATTTGCTGCTTCCCCATCCCGAGGCATTCCTGCAGTTTCTTGGAGGTTTTGACTGTTGTCTCTGATTTCCACCCCTCACTGATTTTTCAGAAGTGTGTTACAGAGTTAGAAACACACATGCATCAGTAGAGATTCAGGAATGACCTGCTGGAAAAGAGCTCTGAGGGTAAGGACCTAGGTATCCTGGTGGACAACAGGTTAAGCATGACTTGACAGTGTGTCTTTGTAGTTCTGCTGCAAGGAGACTTTTGAATCCCAGGACGTACAGGCAGGGGAGAGGATTTGGTTGGATTATCACACTCCCACCCTGGATTCACCAATGCCATCTGCATGGGATAGCAGGGATTCACAGGCACAGCTCTGTGTGGAAACGCCTGTTGCCTGTGTAACCACCAGCTGAAATTTCTCCTGGCCTGGGGATTAGGTTTTCCTGTAACTTTGCCCGAATTAATTACCTGAGGTCTGTGATCCCATTGTGTCCTCCTGGCAGCATCTCTAAGCACTTAATTGCAGCCTGATTCCTGGAGTGAGAGCAGGTGGTTTGCCTCCCTCAGGTCATGGAACTGGGCTTCGTTTGAATAGAGGTATATTTCTGACAAACATGAATAATTAACAGGTGTGCAGAGTGTGCTGCAGCCAGCATGGCCAAAGAACAGGTCTCAATTTTCCTCTTTCAGTACCAGGAGACAAAATATGTGGTTTGTATCTTAAGCTTTGGATATTATAGAGGGAAAGTGCACAATGTGGGAAATCTCTAAAAATGTTATATTTGCATGTGGGGGAAAGCAGAATTCAGGGGAATCTCTTGCTGACTCATCTTGAGGGGTTTCCACAGATGCCAGTGCATCAAAGCTTGCAGCAAGTCCAGCTGCTGGCCTCTGAATGTCCCCTGCCCAGAGAACTGGCCCGAGCAAGATGAGGGACTGCAGCAGTTCTGTGGAGACAGATGAGGCTTATGAACTCAGCTGTGGAAGTTTCAGTCTGCAGCACAATGTTTGCTTTCTTCCCTGGCTCAGGCCCGGCCTCTCTGTGCCACATTTATCATCCCCGGTGCTGCACATTCCCAGAATTGCATGCTTTGAGATGCCAAAGCTGGCCAGGGTTAAATTAGGAAAGACCTCTCTTCTCTAACCTTCTCCAGTGCAGCTGGTTGTGCCTCTGCTGCTGCTTCTTCCTTCTTCCCTGGGGCTCCTGGCTTAAGAGGAACCACTTGGTGCGTGGGACCACCTTGCTGGGCAGTCTTGACATGATGGTGTTTGGACTGGGAAGAAAGATCCACGGTATCATAAAACTATAAAGTCTAGAAGGGACCCTTAAAGGTAATCTAGTCCAACTTCCCTGCAATGAACAGGGACCTCTACAGCTGAATCTGTGTATGTTTTCCAAGGAAAGGCTGGTAATCCTAAATGCCTACTAGAAGAAAGTGGAAATACCACTATTTCTTAATACAATCCTAGGGCTCCAAACTGCTGTTCATTCAGCAGGAGGGCTCAGCAGCCCAGCATCACAAAGCTGCCATGTCAGCCCCAGCTCTCATATCCCCACACTTACTACACTATGCTTCAGCTGTCCCTTCCCTTCTGCAGCAGTGTTTGCTCTGCAACCATGACACTGTGCACAGGAGGGCATCAGCTCTTGGAGACATGCCCATGGTGCACACATGCTGTGATGATGGTGCCCTCAGTGCATGACCTGTGGCCCCTTTGGATCACAGTTGAGTTCTTGAAGTGCCACTGTATCAATGGGGAGGAGGTGAGCAAGTGGGGCTGGGAAGGAGGAACCCAGGGCTCAAAAAGAGCCTCTGTGGTGGTATTACGTAGCACAGACTGCATAATACCAGCTCCCATTTATGGCCTAGATTCTTGGTTTCTATCCCTGGTTCTAGCCAAGTCAATCTATCCAAAATATCCAAAGCAGGTATTTTTAAAGGGAGGAGGAAAACTTGTTACTTACTAGGTCCCAGCTTTTCAAACCTCTTGAAAGCCAGGGCCAGGTAGATCCAAGCTGGGAAGGCGAACTTCAAGTCCATCAGTGTTTCTCAGGAGCTCTGTGTATGAATTGTGAATGATGGTGCCATTTATTGCTGCAATCTGGAACAAAAGTCCTAGGCAGATTATTTTCTGTGTGTTCCATAGAAAACCCAAATAGCAAGCAAAGGAATTTCTCAGCTGCTTCAATGGACAGCCATGAGTTGAGCTGGAGGGACAGAGGTGATAGGGTTTCAAAACAGCTGCTGCACCAATGACTCTTGGGAGCCTAAAATTAAAGCCTATCTCAGTTTTCATTCCCAGAGCTGCTTTGGGCAGCCAGCACATATCTGTCAATAACATTCTTCTTTTTCCCTTTAGAGGAAGCAGAAAGTTATGTAGGCTGCTGTAGCAAAGGAGAAAATCTATTGCCTTAGAAAAGGCTCTGAAGCTACATACAGGAAATGCTTGTTATTTACCAGTTAATTATTTCTGATTTCTGTGTGCACAGGAAGGCAAACTGATCCTGTTAGCTCCTGCCAGAAACTCCTCTCCGGTGGCTTTGAAAAGATTTTGGAGGTGGGGATGTTGGCCCAGAAGTCTGAGGGCTCAATTCTGACTGTTGGCGGAGCACTAAGCTTAGTAGATGCTGCCTTTATTTTAAGGTTGCCCACTGCCTAATGCTGCCAGAACTCTGCAGTAAAGCACTGCATTAAAATGGGACCGGTCTAGTTTTCCTTTGCAAGTAACGTCTGGTCATTCTTTTGGGAATTCCCTAATACAGATCTGCTTTGGTGTTTGGGCTGCCCCATGCCAAAAGCAGCTTGGCTCTCTTGGAGTTCTGAGCCTCGGGAGCACTCCTGGGGTCTGCCTTTGCCAGGAAGGAGTGCAGCCACAACCTGCCTGCAGTGTGGGAGTGTTGTGCTACGTGTGACAGAGATCTGAGGCTGCTATCTGAAGTGTACACATGGTTCTCTCAGAAGGAAAACAGCTTCACATCTGGACAGCAAGGGACCGACTGCCGGAAGACTTGGTGTTTGTGACAAGCTGTCAGCCCAGCTTCTTCACCTCAGTTCATGTTCCACAAGAAACAGCAATTACCTTTGTTTGATTTGGCTTAGAAAACAGTGTAAGACCCTTGAGTGTGAACTTGGTGCATGGGACTGCCCAGCCATGAGACTCCAGCTCTGTGTTTGTCACACTTGCAGTGATTGATTTATGTCAGTGCATAAACAGAAGCCTGGGAGCCCCAGGTTTCTCTTGGCTGCAGCCATTACCCCTGGGCACTCTGTAATTCATCCTAGGGAATTACATCTGCATTGTCTCACTGGTTTCCTTTTGCCCAATGGGCAGTCTGGGCTGAGAGGTATAAGCAGAGGGAGAAAGAAGAAGATAATGAAGGAAGATGGAGCCTTCCAGACGTCAGCCAAGCTCTGGCAGTGCAGGGAGAGTGGGCTGACAAGAGACCACTCAAGAACAGCAACGGTTGTGAATGTGTTTTGTCTGGCAGGCAGAGATGATTGTCACGTGCATGACTAAAACCCACAGCTCACAAGGAACATTACTACATAAGCTGATGCCGGGCCAAGTCCACTCCATGTCCTTCCTTCAAGCCCTGATTTATAACAAAACAAAACCCCCAACCTGCTGTCTTGGGAGAAATAACTCCATGAAATGGTTTCTCTGCCAGAATAGCTCAGGGTAGCTGGGCCCTCCTCCACCACGCTCTTTCAGCCCGGCTCAAGACTTCCCCAGCCAAAACTAGGAGTGTGCTGCCATCTGTAGACATACGGGTGTAGCTGAGACATTTCCACCCTCTGCTCACCCTACCTCAGTTGGTTTCCGTAGCTCCTTATATAGGCAAGGCAGCTGTAGAAAACCTCCCCAGTCCCACAGCAACATATTCCTTTCTCCAGTGCTTCCCCATCTAAGGTTGCCTGTACAGTGTCCAGCTTATTTATTCTCTGCTTTTGGACGCCAACTCTGCGAGGAAGGCTTCAGCTTCCAACAGCAGTGTTGCACCCAGAGAGCTTGAGCTGTCTGGGAGGCAGCCAGCTCTTCCTTTCTGGATGGTTTATGACAAAAGAAAGTCTAAATCCTTGAGGAGCAGGCCTTTTCCCACCATTTTCCCTGAGCTCTACCTCGCAGGCAGGGTTTGAGGAGGCCTGCTGTCTCCCCTCCTTAGGGTGTCCCCTCTTCTGTGGGTCAGGAAAATAGCCCTGAAATGAAAAATACCTTTTTGGAGAGGCTCCTACCTTTGCAGTGTCACTGTTAGCTGGTGCCACACCATAGCACATCCCGGGCCTCACAGTACCAGTCTCTGATTTAACACCTTTGTGACAGAACAAAATGAGTGTCTCTTAGCCATTGAGCTGAGCTGTCCTGAGCATTATCACAGCTCCCTGCTGCTGTTCAAATGACACCTGGCCCAGTCCCAATGCTCAGCTGGTTAGATGTCACTGCTGCAGCTGCATCTTTCTTCTCTCCCACAAGCTCTCCAGTGCTGGGGGCCATGGCTGCGGTTGGAATAAGGGAAGGACATGGGAAGGGCACAGAAATTCATGGTCCCTCTCTTTTGCCCCCCAGTTCCAGGGCCAGGCCAACCTGCATGTGTTTGAAGACTGGTGTGGCAGTTCCACTGAACAGCTCAGAAGGAATCTCCACTTTCCCCTCTACCCCCATGTGAGTAAGAACCCAACACTGTCTCATGGTTCCTGTCTTTGCTCCCTTTGCATCCTGTCCCCACTCCTCTCCATCACCTCTTCTTTCATCCTGCTGCTAAGGCAGCAGGAAGGTTTCACAAGGATTTAGTGAACCTCTGGGAGGAAGCTCATTTTGCCCTTGCTGGCCTGCCAGAGCTTGGGCAGAGCACAAAGGAGCCCTGTGTTTGGTGCTCTCCCTCCAATTGGCCACCAAATGTCAAATCCAATTCCCACCACCTCTGACATCCCCCATGCAGTTCTCCCTTCTCCTGAGCAGCCCTTGTTCCAGTTCCTCTCACAGCTTACATGCCCTTTCCCATTGTTTCCATTGCATGCCATGCCATGTCCTCACAAAACAAACAGCATACTTCCCTCTGCCTAGCCATTGCAAGATTTTTGCCCCTAATTGCTTTTCCTCCCCTCTTGTTCATATTCATCTAATTTTATTTTTTTTATCTTCCTCTTCAGACAAGAACCGTGCTGAAGAAATTGGCTGTGTCCCCAAAATGGACCAACTATGGACTCCGGATATTTGGCTACCTGCATCCTTTCACTGATGGTGAAGGCTCTTGGGCTCTGGGGCTGCTGTGGGGCTGCTCGTGTCCTTTCTTGGCTTGAGTGCATGGCCCCTCACGTAGGCATCCCAGCTGTCTGTATTCTTGTTGTGCAAAGCACATCTGCCTCTGTTGTAGGGTAGAAAGGAAAAGCACAGAGGAAAACAAGTTGGAAGTGCAAGTTAAAAAACAATGCTGTCATGAATGCACGGCCTCATGACGTGCATGTGGGCACGAGCAACCCCCCCTTCCTCACACAGATAGGACTGTATATGACATTGTTTGTGTTCCTGCTGCTCCTGAGGTTCATGAATGCTGTCTGACACCAGCTGACATCTGTGTCACCCAGCTACGTGCTTCTGCCCAGAGTGGCCCTCTAGCACCCATCCCTGGTCCTCTGGCCCTCAGTTGCTATCCCTGTAACCTTGGCTGGAACAGCCAGACCCAAACACCTCCGTCTCTTTTAATGTCTCCATGTGCACATTCCTTCATGGAAACACAGTTTCTCACAGAATGTTTGCTCTGTGAGCAAAAACCAGGTAGACATGACAGAGACTTCATAGCTTTCTGGATTAGGTGTCAGGTGAAGTCAGTGCAGGAGTAATAGGGAACCAGCTGTAAGTGATGTTTTGTTTTCAGTCACTGCAGAGTCGAGAATTCAGAGAGGTTGAAAGGGGTGTGGTTAATGCAAAGGATTAATCTCATATCACCAGCAAAGAAGGCAAAGACAGCATTTTGGAGAAGCAGACTCCATTCTGTGCACAAGTCCTCACTCCGAAACCCTATTTACTGCTGCCATCTCTTGACAGGAGAGTTTCAGTTTGCCATTGCTGCAGATGACAATGCTGAGTTCTGGTTAAGTTCAGATGAAAAGACCTCTGGTCTCCAGCTGCTGGCAAGCGTGGGCAAGGTACAGTGCATTCTGCATGATTTCTTCCATAAAAGCTGGGATGTTTCTGTGGGGTTGGCTACCCTTCTGTATTCCATGCTTCCACGGCCTAGCCAAGTTTCTTTTCCCTCCCAACTACAGGCACCACCACCGCCACAGATGCCAGACAAGTATGACACAACATACCTTAAGCCAGATACATATCACCACTGGAGCTGGTAGCCCCAGATTCATGGTTAAGGAGTTTAATCTGTCCAGAGGCAGACAACTTACTGGGAGGAGCAGCTCAAATTTCTTTCTTCATTGCTCCAGCACAGTAACCAGGGAAACATTTCATCTTAACTGCAGCATCTTCTGTCTCTTCTCAGACAGGGAAGGAGTGGACAGCACCGGGGGAGTTTGGAAAATTTTGGAGCCAGCAGTCAAAGGTGGTGAGGTGAGTGAGCAGAGTCTCTCACTTCCAACCACTTCTGTGCATGGCCAGGAAGTGACAGGGAAAAAGAAATAAAAACCAGGTTTGTTCTGAAGAATTTAACAGTATAGATATAGAAACTACTGTGGGGTCTGCCAAAGCCCAACTGACACTTCCACATCTGTACCAGTTTCTTTACACGCCTACAGAAATGCAATGCTGTTTTTTTTCTTCTCTGGAGGAGAATCATCAGCAAATCCAGCCTCCTCTTTATGAGCTGTACCCCAAGCTTCCTGCCTCAGAACTGCCTGGGTTTCCCAGAGGCCAAAACCTGGCAGACAGGGCTGAGAGGGAGTTGTTCAGAATTACCTGAGAAGAGTCTGGAGTGCTCCAGGTGTACCAGGGAAGCCACCTATCTAGCTGCCAGCATGAGTTTTCTTGGCAATCCCAGTCCTGCTCACCCTGAGAATTAGGTTCTTTCATGAACGTAGTTGCTCTCCGCTCGTTGTCTGCCGACAAGGAAAGAAATATTCCTCAGTGCTGTTGGTGACAGACCTGTTGTTCTTCGCAGGTTGTCAGCTGCAAGCAGGTACTACTTCGAGGTGCTGCACAAGCAGGATGACAAAGGGACAGACCATGTGGAAGTAGCAGTGAGTCTATGCAAATGGCCATGCTGTAGGCTATATGCAAATGGAATGTGTTATGTGCAGTATTTGTGTTCCCTTGAATCTTGGGAATTAATTTTATAATTATTTCCCTCCCTTCCCAGGCCCCCTATCTTCTTTGTATGAGATTAACTTATCAAAACCCTTCCAGAGTCCTTCCTACTTCTATGTGGTACAACCCTGGCTATGTTAGGACCATTTTACTTGGGACAGTTCTGCTTCCTGTTCTCTGTTGCATCTCTTTGTCTTTTCTTGCTTTGAGTGAATCCAGGGGAATCTCAGTTCATTCTTTGTCTTTTGGTGCTAGAAGAAAGCTGTGGGCCTATCTAGTGAAAAAACACCACCTTGTGTGTGTTCCTTTTGTTCAGGTTTGGTTAAATGCATAATTACATTGTTTTAATGTGTTCTTCTGTTCCAGTGGAAACTGAATGACCCAGATGCAAAGTTCAAAGTCATTGACTCGCAGTACCTCTCTCTTTTTGCTAGTAAGTATATTCACCACACCTTTCCTTGAGCATCTCCCCATTCTTCCAAAACTTATCGTCAGTGTTTCACTGTGAATCACAGCCTATTCAGGCAAATACTTTGTGTACAGATCATTACAAGAAAGAAATAGAGACAATTCAGGAGAGAGACCTCTAGAAAAGAGTGTGTGACTCATTATTAAATACAGGAGAACTGGAAGTAGGATTGGATGATAGAGAAATGATAGGGAAGAGAGTCTGTAAGAGTGAGGGAAACTGATATGTGAGAGTATTGTGGGATGAAAGTTGCTTGTACAGAGAGCTAGGGAAGAATGGAGGAGCCCTTTCTTAAATGCTTTCCTCAAGTCTCTTCAAGTTGCTGCCACATTGCAGCTAGTATGTCAACCCAGTCCTCCCAGTTTGCAAACCCTTTTTAGCACATGATGTGGTGCCTTTATCAGTTAAGGAGCTCCTCAGTCCTGTCTTTGCTTATCTACCTTTGTCAGTCTCACTTCCCACTGCCAACATTCCTCCTTTCTGTACCTGCTGCTGTTACCTTCCATCATCTATGGTATTTTTTCTGTGCTAACACTTTTGCCTATGGGAGACTCCATGATGTAATCTAGAAATCCATTTGCAGTGTCTTGGATTACAACCTGCTGTTGCATTTTCTGAAATTGCCATTTGGCCAGGACAGGGCTTTCAGTCAGGTCTTCATCCCCTTTCTTTCTCCTTCAGTTCTATTTTGCTCATTACCTTCCTGTAGAAGGAATGGCTTGTAGCCTAGAAGATCCCTTCCTGGCTGGTGCAGTGCTGCAGTCTCCCATACAGCATTTCCCTCTTCCACCTCAGCCTATGGCTGTATCACACATTATCCCATCTTTCTGGGGTTTCCATGTTGTTCAGTACCCAAAAGTTGCCAACAGTAACCCCAGTGCCCTTGGCAGCATGCTATTTTATTATTTATTACTTCTTGATATTTATTTATTATATTTACAGATAATTACTCAGTTCTACTCACTTCAGAGTCAGATCCATAGAGACATGAAGTCTTCTGGCAGCAGCACTCAAGAAAGGGCATAACCAGTACCAGATCTTGAGTTTTCTCTTCCCGTTGCTCCTGGCTTACCAGCTCCTGGGTTTCCATTACCCTGCTGGTGCACCAGCGTCCTAGGCCACTGAAGGCCTCACCCAGGGTCTTGCTCATTTTCTGGCACAGGAGAAACCTCGGTTGCTCAGCTTTCTCTTCCTATTCCACTTTTTATGTTTATTTATAAAAGAAATTTAATGCTCAAAATTCAGACGTGTCTCGTAATTTCTGCCAGGTGTGTCCTCCCACGAGGTCATTTCCTGCCATCACTCATCACTGTGTTTGTTTGCTTTCGGTGATAGCTGTGTTCAGTATCTCCAGCTTTCCCAGTCAGAGCCTTTCCTTCCCTCAACCACTGATGAAGCTCCTGATGAGTACCATGTAGGCATTTTTGTGGTTCAGTACCATTTGGAAGGGCTGATGCTGGGCAGAGGTGCTGCCTGGGACAAGGGATGAATGAGCCCTTCCTCCCCCTTCCGTTCTCTCTCTGGTTTCTAGATGAGACGTTGTTAAAGATGGATGAGGTTGGGCACATCCCGCAGACTGTGGCCAGCCACAAGAGGCGGCCTACTGATGGCATGGGTGGCAAGGCACACCCTGCTGACATGTTGAAGCCTGACCCCCGGGACACTCTTTACAAAGGTAAGTCTTGCAAGGGAGTTGAGAAGGCAGCTGCAGCCTGTCCCAGCACATGCAGGCAAACAGCTGAGCTGTGGTTATCAAAGGCCACCCTCCTTATTCCACAGTGGAGGAGGAGACAGTGTGCAGCATCTGTCACTGTGGGATAGGAGACAAAGCACAGAGTAAACCCATTTCTTCTTTCTTGCGGTCAAACTCATGCAGTGTCTCCAGGCATACTTTAGTGCAAGTGCTGTCGAGCAAGGTGAACAGATGAACTGTAAAAATGTTTCAGTTAATGTGTCAGTAGTAGTGTAGTCAGCAGGATTGCTTCTCTGTACTTACATTGGTGAGACTTTATCTGAAGTACTGTGTTCAGTTTGGGGCCCTTCGGTATAAGGACATTGAGGCCCTGGAGTACAACCAGAGAAGGGCGATGGAGCTGTGAGAGGTCTGGAGCACAAGCAATTATGGTGATGGACTGAGGGAACTGGAATTGTTCAGTTTGGAGGAGAGGAGCCTCAGAGGAAACCTTATCGCTCTTTACAGCTACCTGAAAGGAGCTTGTGGTGAGGTGGGGGTTGGCCTCTTCTCCCAGGTGACAGTGGTAGGATGAGAGGGGAAGGTCTCAAGTTGCCCCAGGGGAGGTTCAGGCTGGATACCAGAAAGAAAACTATTCTCAGAAAGAGTGGTGAGGCATTGGAACAGGCTGCCCAGGGAGGTGGTGGAGTCACTGTCCCTGGAGGTGTTCAGGAATCATGTGGCTGCAGCACTGGGTTGGGGTTGGAATAGATGGTCTTAGTGGTCTTTTTCCAACCTGAATGATTCTATGATTCTATCTGATAATCTCTCGTACAGTCAAATAGAAGCCAGGCCCAGAAGTAACTAGGCTGGTGCATCAATTGCATCTTCTAGCAATGCTTGCCTCCATTTCTTCTTCTCAGTGCCTCTGCTCAGCAAGTCACGCCTGCGTCGAGCCCTGCCAGACTGCCCATACAAGCCGAGCTACCTGGTGAATGGGTTCCCTCTGCAACGTTACCAGGGTCTCCAGTTTGTAAGTTTTATTCCTTGAGCCACCACTTTACCCAGGGGAGTGCAAGGAGGGAGACCTGATTATCCATGGGCTTCACCACGTGTATGAAGCTCCTGGGCAGATGTGACCACTTGTTCTTCAGGTCTTCAGCATCCCAATGTGCCAGAGGTTAACAGCAAGAGTAGGGAGATAAGTGCTACGTGCTGCTTACTGGTCTCACTGGCAGGCAAGTGTGTGTGTCTTACGAAGACCCCCAGCCCTCAAGCAAAAGTTCTGAGCTTGCCTTCACATGGAACCTTGTCATGGCTGAGGATTTCATTCCCTGGGGGTTGTAGTGTGTACGGACCAAGGCCCGAGAGAGTTTTCAAACTGGCCTTGAGTTGGGACCCACATATGTGAACATGTAACATAGCAAGGTTCAATCCTTTTCATAGCAGAGCAGTCTGGCTGAGGCCCAGCGGAGCCAGTGGGACTGGAGACCAGTTCATGCCTACACATCCCGTGGGACTCACATTCTGGGCAACCATGGCTTCCTCGGCCTTGCATGGGGCTGACCTCACACATTTTCTGGGCTCCTGTGTTCTGCACCTCCCAGTGGGACTATCCCATCTAGTTCTTGCTTTCTTACAGGACTTCAACACACAGAGATGGACAGACAGATGCCCATCACTCTTCTGTTTTCCATTTCCATAGTCTCTCACAGCCTGCTACTGTGCCTTTGAGAGGCACTTAGTGAGCAGTGTCTGCTCCTTTTCCAAAGCGCTTCTCACCTTGCAACTGGGTTTGGGTTACCTTATGAATGATGTCTGGCATTGATGGGGGTTTTTCCTTTATTTTTCTTCCCTTCTTCCCAGATTCATTTATCCTTTGTTTACCCAAATGATTACACTCGACTGAGCCATATGGAGAAGGAAAACAAATGCTTCTATCAGGAAAATCCGTATTACTTGGAAAGGTAGGATGCTGCAAGATGAGGTTTAACAGTGGTGAGAGAGGGAGGATTGAGTTTTAAGGCTGGAATTAGAGTGGAATTTCATATTCATTTATTTGGGACCCTCTTAATTTAAAGATCCCTTAAGTCCTGTAAAACATTAAAGCACTTAAGTTTCTTTCAATAGCCAATGCTTCCTTTAAGTGAAATTGTACTTAGATCTCAAAGGAAAACTGCTGCTGCTTTTCTTGCTCTATTAACCAGGAAGCTGGGTCAGAGTATATTTGTTCCAGTGCATCAGGGAATGTATTTGCCAACAAACTTTGCATGCTAGCAGCTGGAGCCTCCTGATGGCAGTCACTGTGGAAGCCAAACCATACTCACAACCAGACATCTCTGGGGGGATGATGGCATGCAGTTCACCTTCACTGGGGTCCAGCTCCAGTGATGGCTCTGTGAGGGAACTGCCATGTGCATGCTCCCCACTCCACAGGGAAACAAACACCTTGTTTGCAGGAGTCCTCTTCAGGAGGACTTGTTTGCAGGATAAGAGGAGTCGCTTTTCCTAGGAGATAGCTGATGGTGGCCTCCTTGGCTCATCTTCATGTTCAGAGAGCTGGAAAGATAGATTATATTGTAGTTTTGGAAAGGATCTACTGGGCCTGTGACTCATTAAAGGATGCAGAAGATGGCTATTGTGGCCTGGGACACGCATCTCAGGTTTTTTTTGCTTGACAAATAGTTTGTATTGTAAAAGCATTTGGGAAATGGGAGCTTGTTTGGGTTGGCGTCAAGCACACATGGAAGGAAATGATCCAAGGAGGGAAACCCCCCCCAAAAGCTAGAAGCACAAGCATATGGTGGGACAGTGCACGACACACAAACCACAGTGGTGGTATGAGAGAAGAGAGAGGGAGATAGCTGCAGTTACCTGCTTGAACCACTTCAGTAGCACCATGAGATCAGTTTGTAAGTGCTACATTGGAACTGGGCTTTAAGGAGAAGTTTAAGGGAGGCTAAAGGAGCTTTTCAGTGTCCTTATGTTGCAGCTTCCTCCTGTGCACATGGAGCAGTACTCAAGAAAGTATCTGAGAAACTGGGACGATAACCCAGGAAAACTGATGTGTTTGACAACACATAGTAAGATCTGATTGCACCAAGATCTGGAAATTCACGATCATGATCGCTTGTAGCTTGCTATGAGAGTCTAGAGATGATGGGTAGATATGATCAAAGTAATTGACCATCTCCTCTGTAGCAGTGGCTAGAATTTAGTTGAAGAGGGCAAAACAACTTTCATCAAGCTGGTGTCCTTCCCTCTGCAGATTTGGTTTCTACAAGTACATGAAAATGGACCGGACAGAGAAGAGCCTGGACTCTGAAGAAAAGACTGAGCAACCAGGTATGGGCCCCTAATACTGGAGCCTGGAACCGGATATTAGGAGAAATGTCAGAGCCTATTATCCTCCTGTTGACTTTCCATGACAAGCAAGTCACAGCTCTTCCCTGCCTGAGCGCTGCAACTGGAAGGAAATATTTGCTGCCACGTTCACTTTTCTTAAGGGCAGCCTGGGAGGCCAAGCAGTGCACTCTAGTAGATGATGTGATGACCAATTTTCAGGCCTGTGACTGTGAACTGAGGTGCAATTGCAGCAAAAACGTGGGTGGAAATGTCAGGTCAAATGTGCACGAAGCAGAAGTCTGTGCTTACACCTGCCCTGCAAGGCTGTGGGCAGAGCCATAGCTGAAGGATAAGCCACACATCTCCACAGCTAATAGGTGTTGGGTGCCACGGTTGGGTTGGGAATGAAGATGCCAGAGCTGTAACTATGTTTATTCCTGCAGGCTTTCAGGAGGGGAACCTAGATGACCTGCAGTATGGGGAGCAGGACGTGGAGAGCACTGTCTCCCCAGTGCATCCCGACATGCATCGGGCAGAGCCAGCAAGCACTGCTCCTGGCACAGTGGTGGGCAGTGATCATGTCTACGAGGACTATTCCCTCCAGGAGCATCGGCGGCTCCTCTCAGTTGGTGACACAGGAGAGGTGACACAAAGGAGACGGACAAAAAAGTCTGGTGTCAAAACAGCCCTGCTGTCACCTGCTAACCAAAGCCTCAGTCGAGCTGGTCCAGGGAAAAACCCAGTGACAAAGAGACCTCACTTAAAAGCTGGAGTCAAAGACAACTCCAGGAGCTCTCTGCAGCATGCCAGGGCAGGCCAGGACAGAGCACCTGCCAAAAAGGAGAACCTTCCTTCTAGGAGCAGGTCTCAAAGGGAACAGCCTCTCAGCAGCCCCAGGGACTCAGGGGTCAGGATTCCCAAAGGGCTGAGACCTCGAGGAGACTTCGGTGTCATGGAGGATGGCCTGCAGCCAGCAGTAACTGTGCAAGCTGGGAAAGCAGACCCAGCATCCAGCAAAGCCAGCAGGCACCTCGTGGGCACTGCTGGCCCCAGCAAGGAGCCACCACGGCTGGAGCAGTGGCTGAACCAAGTGGAGGCCTACGTGGCTGAGCAGAAGAGGGCCACTGGTGGGGATGCAGGCAAGGGAGAGACACAGGTGGCATCTCTTGCAAAGAGCAAGTCTAAGTCTGAGAAGGTGGCAGTGGAAGAGGAAGAGGTGGATGGGGAGCCAGAGGAGGAGGATGAGGAAGATTTTGATTATGTACCAGTGTTTGACCAGCTGGTGAACTGGGAGCAGACTTTCAGCACAAGCAACCTGGATTTCCACGTGCTGCGAACTGACTGGATTGACCTGAAGTGCAACACATCAGGAAACCTGCTGCTGAAAGAGAGGGAGGCTCTGGAAATCACACGTGTCTTTCTCAAGAAGCTCAACCAAAGGATTAAAGGGTAAGGCACAATGTGAAAACCAAAAGATCATGTCCTAGAGCTTGTGTGCTAGGCTGCCCAGTGAATATCTATTGTGTTTGCAGCTAGAATGAATCAAAGGATAAACTATATGTGGGAAACGAAACTTCAGGCAAGGATTCTGTGTAAAAAACAGATCTCTTTGAGCTGAGAAATGGGAATTGTTGGACACTAGATCATGTGTAGGGGTGACTGTTGCTCTCCAAAAGCCAGTGGCTGTAGATGTGGAAGACTGGAGGTTTCAATCCAGCTGGCATCACTGGTGCATGTCTGGTTTCTTCCTTGTACTGTGTAAGCACTGAGAGCAAGTAGAGGCATTTTTCCAGCTGTAGATTAAGAAATCTCAGTGATATGAAATAGGACAGGAGCTCCTGTCTTGTGCTTTGTGGTTTTATGCCTCAGTTTGTGAACCCAGTACCATTTTTAGGACAGGGCCAGAAGGGACCTGTCAGATATCATGAATCAGCACACTGACCTCACAATCAGCCAAGTACCCTAACGGTTATCTGAATGTATGCACCTCCATTGTAGAGCTAGCCATCTTGATTACCTTTCTGGCAAACAAAAATGCCTCCTAAGAGCCTTTATAAGCCTGTAGCTTTCTCTCAGCCCTTCTGATAAGTTAGCCTATATTTGCATGATTTTTCTGTATGTTGTTTTCCACACTGGTTTCAGTTTTGGTTAATTTTCCTGAACAATATTCCTGATATTATATAGAATGGTGTTACTAGTTCCCAGTTCTGGAAATAGCTCTCATGCTACATCTCCAGATTGTGTTTGGTCTTTTTCAGGGTCATGTCAGTCACAGTCACAGTATAACTGATGAGTACACTCAGGGTTTTCTCAGCACTTTTAACTGACAAGCATCCGTTCTGTACTACATGACAGGACATGACCTGGCATTTCATCCCATTTTGGCCATTCTGGACCTACAGCTCATCCCACTCTTTTCTGTATGATTGCTCAGTCTCACTCCTTGTTATCGTCTGATAAGCTGTCATCAGCCACCTTCACCAGCCCAACCATTCTTCCTGTGCCAAGATCTCTGACAGAGGTGTTGAGTACGCTCTCTATTACCAGCCCTACAGTCATTCAGACACATTTGTTGTTTTCAGTGTCACCTTTATTTCATTTCCCTTGCCAGCTATTTTCTCTTGGCAGGGATCCTAGATCTAATCCCACATGCGTATGGATTTAGGAAACAGGTGCTAAAACATCCCATGGGGGGAAGCTGGGGACAAAAAGCGTTGTGCTAGCCCAGGAGCAAAGAGCCCAGCAGAGCAAAATGAGCCAGTCATGGTGAAGGTGGGAGAGGGGCCTGCGTGCAGGGCACGGGCCCACCCTGGCTGCATCTCCTGCAGGCGGTTCCAGCTGCAGCGTATCGTGAACGTGGAGAAACGCCAGGACCGCATGCGGGGCAGCCGCTACCTGCTGGAGCTGGAGCTGCTGGAGCAGGGGGAGCGTCTCATCCGCTTCTCCGAGTACGTCTTTGCACGTGGCTGGCAGGGCGTGGGCAGCGATGAGCAAGAGGAGAGGAACATGAGGAACCTGGCTTGGGGTCGCCGGCGGCACCTGATGGCTGTGGCGAAAGAGCCGGAGCTGTGCTGGCCCCAGGGCTTTTCGTGGAACCACCGCGCTGTGGTTCACTTTGTGGTGCCAGGTAAGGGGATCTACCCCCCTGGGATTTGAAGGGCCAGCATGGCTGACTTTTCCCTTGGGGATGAACCTGTTAGGGTCACTTGCAATTTCTTTTCTCTCCAAGCTAATACTCCTCAGAAATATGACAGGGCCCAAGCCTCCCATGGCTTGTAAGCCCAGAAAAGAACTGAAACATTTTGGGAAAGAACCCAACCAATTTCTTTGGTTTTCAGCCTGGACCTATTTGAGAATCCCTGCAATGTTGGTAGGGTTTGAGAGAAGGCAAGAAGCCTTGCTTGCTGAAAGCCATGCCGTCTTTGAAATCAGTTTTCCTTTGATTCTCTCTCTCTTGCAATACATCCAGTGAAAAACCAAGCACGCTGGGTGCTGCAGTTCATCTCTGACATGGAAGAGCTGTTCCGAGTCACCAAGGATCCATACTTCAATGTCATCATCACAGACTACAGCAGTGATGACATGAACATAGAGACTGCTCTGAAAAGGTCTAGCTTGCGCAGGTGAGAGTGCTGTCTGCTCAAAAAATACTACTCAAGTATATTCCTGCAAATGTAGCACATCTACAGATCTCTTTGTGTTGACCTCCCTCAGCTTGCAGCTAGAAACCCAAAGATGATATCCATTCACATCTTGCATGTATGTGTGCATATACTGTTGTTATAATGTGTTTGTATGTTTGCTACTTAGAATATTGTTATAAAGCTGTAAGGCAGTACTTATCCAGATGCATGTCTTTTCTCTTGGCTTTCTTCAAGTTTGCAAGGGAGGACAAAAAGCAAGTGTCACAGTGATGGGGGAGAGGGAAGCCAGGAAAGATGAGAAAGCTGTGAGAAATGAGTGTGGAGTCACTCTGGGGACTTCTCTTGCCAGAACAGCTGTCTGGCTGATTGTATTCTGACCTGAAATAGCCTTGGTTGGTCCTTTCCGGTGCTAGAGGTTCCAGAAATAGAGCTGGCAGGACTTCTGCTATGAACTACCCTATCCTTGGTGCATATGTGGGAGGAAAAATCAGGGCACACTGGCACCAAAGGTAGTGCTGAGCTTGCATGCTCGCACAATGGCTTTCTTCCTCCTCTCAAGGCAGCACAGGAGCAAGAGGTGGCTCCTCAGCAGAGTTCACATGGTACATTGCTGCTGTCTCGTGGTATGCATGCACTGAACTTCTCTTTCTTGTCTGGCCCCCAGCTATCGGTATTTGAAGCTGATGGGGAATTTTGAGCGTTCTGCTGGGCTGCAGGCAGGAATAGACCTCGTGACGGTAAGCCTGGGGGATGTGGGTGGATAGGAGGGTGTCTGGTATATGTCCAGCCATGCCTCTTGCCTGTCATACTGAACATGCTGGCTTTTAGGAAAGGGAGTAGCCCAACAGAACAGATGAAATGTGGATGTGTTTCTTGTCCCTCTGGAGCAAGGATCTCATCCCTTTCTCCAAAGAGACCAGTCCTTGTGATCCATGCCATTCTTTTCCTACCTACTTGGACTATGAGATAGGAAGCAGCTTTATGATACGGGCTCATCCAACTCCCAGTACTAACATACCTATCATTGAAAAGGCAGCCAATGACAGTTTTGCCATTCCCTGAGACTTCAGTTTCCAGTCTAGCAACAAATGGCTCTTTAATTCGCTCCAATCTCTCTGTCACCCTGTCCCACAAGGAAGACTTACTTAATGTCACCCTATTTTTTTCCCAACCGGTGTGGTCGGTTCCAGGATCCACACAGCATAATTTTCCTTTGCGACCTCCACATCCACTTCCCAGCTGGAATCATTGACTCAATCCGGAAGCACTGCGTGGAAGGCAAGATGGCTTTCGCTCCCATGGTCATGAGGCTGCACTGCGGCACATCCCCACAGTCACCTGAAGGTAAGAGGGAGTGGAGCTTCTTGGGAATGGGGAAAAAGAAGGGATATGTCTGCAGTCCCCAGACATGGTGCTCAGTTGCTGTCGAGGTCTGGTTCTTCTTGTGCTACAAGGGCCAACAGGTGGCTGTGCGTTAGGCATAGAACTGTGGCAGGTAATTGACACTTGAGATCAAAGAGCTAGAAGAGCCCCGTGTATGATATTTTTGCCGGTCATCTCTTCAAAATTCCAGTGGATCTGAGTGCCTTAGGAATCCCCCCTTTCTCTTTTTAGAGGGCACAGTCTGGCCTTTTGAGGATGGATGCTAGCTCAGGAGTGAGAGAAGGCAGCACAAGTCAGGGGGAAGAAAGTGGCACAAATCATCTGAGCATAGGATTTCCATTAGACAAAGGTGGTCATCCTGAGGCCCCATATAAGCAAATTATCCTTGAGTAGATACTTTTTTGTCCTGGTTCAGGGCCAACCACTTGAACCTGGGAAGGTCCACTTACATGAAGTATCATGCTGCCAGACAGGAGATGTGAGAGGCTTTGCTAGGATTGACCCATGCTGTCTGTAAGCCTTTCTGACTTCCTGAAGCTTTAAAATAGTTGTCTCTGCCTTGGTGCTGCTCTGGGTCTCTGGTATCAGCACTGTCCCAGCATGACATGCTTGTGCCTCTTTTGTACTGTCCTCAGGCTACTGGGAGGTAAATGGGTTTGGTCTTCTTGGAATATACAAGTCTGACCTGGACAAGATTGGAGGGATGAATACAAAAGAGTTTCGGGACCGCTGGGGAGGAGAAGACTGGGAACTTCTGGACAGGTAAGTATTCATTGTTCAATCAGTGAACAATCAATTGTTCATTGGTTGTCATCATTCATGTGCTTAGGAAGGAGACCCATTAGGAACTGGAGGAACAGGGTCTGAAAAGCATGAATCTAAGGAGATGAAGGTGGTGAAGGCCACCATAAGGTTGGTCAGTAAGGGATAGTCTTTGAGGATTTCCAGAGCTCAAGACCGATAGGTGAGTGTAGATAAAATACACCACTACAGCCACTGATAAAGGAAAAGAGGAGTTGTTTCCTGGTGTTTTCCAGCCACACTGTTGGTTAGCCATGAGCAGATTGGGTGCTGGTGATCCTGGAGACTTCATCTTTTTGAATCAGTGGATGGTCATCCTAGTTTCAGTCCCCCTAACTTTCCATACAACATACAGCAATCACTCAAAAGACCATTTGCCACAGAGACATTTCAGGATCATGAGGTTGGGTTACAGTTTCTGAGAAGTATATGATGCTCTGCTGTACATATTATAGGCCTCTGTGTTTGCAACCCTGTTGTTTTGGGCCCTCTCCTTTCTTTTCTGTCAGCTCACTGAGGAAGACTGGCATCCTGAGTAATCTCATCGTGCCAGCTGTCTTTCCTCCTAGCCTGGCACGTGCAGCATACCTGTACCTGTTCCCAACAACTCCTGGTCTCAGAGGCACTCAGCAAAGCGTCATCAGATGCCTACATATGTATAGGAGATACCCTGAGCTGTCTTGGACTCTTGAGCTGGACTGTGATCTGTTGACAACAGGACTGCTTGAAAGAGATCCCCCGTAGCCAAGCTCCCAGGTATTGTTGCCATCAAGATCTTCCTAACTGTACCCTTCTGCTTTCTGCTAGGATCTTACAGGCTGGGCTAGAAGTGGAGCGTCTGTCCCTGAGAAACTTTTTTCACTGGTTTCACTCAAAGCGGGGCATGTGGAACCGGCGCCAGCTGAAAACATAGTAGTCTTCAACCCCAGAGATGCTCGGCGGCACCATCCACCCTCTTGCCCTGGTGTGCACTTTATCAAGGCACACAGCCAAGCGCACAAACTCTGCCTCCATTGGGACAGCACAGCTGAAGAAGGGACTGTTGGGCTAGAGGAGCGGGAGCTTCTCTTGTGAGCCATTGCATAGAAAGCATGGGATCCGTGTCCTGCTGGGAAGTCGTACAAGGGAGCTGTTGCACAGCAAAGGATTTGTATTTCCTGCCGTGCAGTCTGGTGGATGGTACAGTGGGAGAGGTGCCATATTTCCTGTTGAGTCTTGTGTGATGCAAATCAAACAAAAATCCCAGCAAAGCCCAGAATGATTTACAGGAATGCACCTTCTCTTTCAATACTTGAAGAAAAAGAGAACAAACAAACAAACAAAAACCTCTCCTTCCCTCCCAACCCCTTCCCCATCTCTCTGGTATCCATGCTTGCAGACAGGGGACCAAAATATCTTCTCTGAAGTGTATTGTGTCTGTATGCCCACGTTCTAACCCCAGAACAATCTAGATGAGGAGGTGCTGATAAGCACATCACCCTGCTGGTGCTTAGGTGCTTGTCTGTGCTTTGCACTTCAGTCATTATGGGAAACCGTGTTCATTGAGTGTGGATGGAGACTGAACTGCACTTCCCAGATGAGAGCCACATTTGCCTGCAGTTGAGCAAGGTGGCAGGGGGTGATACTTCATCTCTAACTGAATTGTTAATCCACTACCCGAGGATAGTGGAGGGGTTGTACGGAGACACATGGAGGGCATCTCAGGAGGAATTTTGCAGCCTTATCTGACAGACATACATGTTTGTCCTAACAATATCAGGGAAACCCTCACAGGGAAGAAGTGGCAATATTTTAGTAGTTGATATATTGAGATTTTGTCAGAAGAAGAGGAGACAGATTTTTCTGCTCTCTAAATCCTGTACATTTCTGCAGCATCTAAAGGTTAATTTAATAAATTAAGACCTCACAGTTAGGTCCTGTTATAGTTTGACTTTCATGTGACGAGCAGACTTGTTTGTGTTGGCTGAGGAACTGACACAACTGTTGGTGCTTCACTTTTGGAGCAGCCCTGGGAGCCCAGTATGGAGGAGGTGGCTTCAGGCCTTGACATTTGCATTGGTTGTAAGGAACAGTGAGGGCAGAAGAGGTCTGGGTGAGTAAAACAATGGGCAGACCCATGCCAGTGCTGATGAGAGCTGTGGGAAGAGCTCCTGTCAGCAGGCAGCTTCATGCTAGAGCAAATTCTCAGCCCTTTAAACTACTATTAATGCAAGGCAAGACTTTTCCCTCTAATACCATTTTACAGGACTGCACTCTGCACTGGAGCTTCGAGGTCCCCATACAAAGCTGAAAAGGCTGCTGCTGGTCTCATGCTTCCGCGAGGAGCGTGACACTGGATGCTGCTCACGGCCCTGGTGAGAAGTATGTGAGAGTCCATTGCTCCATGCAGCCTTTGCCAGAATGTAGACACTGAATAGCTAAGAAGAGACAGCCTCAGCCTTCTGCTCCAGTCAGGGCAGTCTTTTTAATGAGGGGAAGTACTTTTCCCATGTAGACAATGAGAATGAAATGTGGAGAACAGCATTATGGCCTTTGCTGAGGGAGAGCTGGCAGATCTTTTGGTGACTTTTGTATCAGACAGAGGGAAGATGGGTGATTTCCCTCTGTGGTTTCACATCTGGCTTAGGCGTAATCTGTAGCACCTAAAAGGCAACAGCCTGCATTCATCTGTAGACAGCGGATAGAAGGAGGTGCATCCAGGAGGTAATCCACAGTCCTTGGCATCTGTGATAGGAGTAACTCCTTCACTAGAGATGATAACCATCAAAGACTGGACTAGAAAGTAGGGTACAACCCTGGCTCCAGCACTGCTGGCAGGTTTTGAGGATTTTATACCTGTGCTTTAGCTGGCTGAGTGACCACTCCTTCTGTCACACTTTTAGCCCAGAGCTGCTTACCTCATGGAGACTCTTTGGTGAGCGTGTAAGGAGTTACTGGGGCTCAGTCCAGTTTCCTAAAGGCCAGTGTCCCCACTGTAAAAGTTGCCATCACAACTGTTCTTCTGTTCTTAGCACAATGAGGACTCTTAGCTGGTGTTTAAGCGTTGTGGTGGTAAACATAATTAACACTAATTGGAACTAGTTGGCAGCCTCTGTGGAGGAACTTGGAGAGAGGTCGTAGGGACAGAGGCCATCATCTAGTCCACAAGCTCAGAGACTGCTGTGGGTTGTTGGAAGAGGATGTGCTGCGTGCTTGCTGGCTTGATAGTCAGCTGGAAATCTTGTGCAAACAGAGCCAGGTTTCACCCTTAGACTGCTGCCCCTCTTCCTAAATGACCTGTAGCTCTTTCCTACCCCTCAAATGAAACTATGACAAGCATCAAGAGTGGGTGGTCCTACAGCCATACAATGTGAGGACATGGATGTCCAGGGCAGTGGCTGGGCCACTACAATGCCCAGCTGACTGTCCTCAGTGGACCCACCAGTGTCACATACCACAGCACAGCGGGTTCATCCCAGCCATCTGCATCTCCCAAAGCACAAGAGTAGGGAACCTGGTGTCATCAGAGCGGGGAAGCTGACTCCTCAATGGTCATTCTCATTTCTGTCACAGGGAAGTTTTAAGAAGTTTTGCCTGAGTTTGTGGTGAGGTTTGCCCCATGTTCCTGGCCTTCATGTACATCCTGGCCATGTCCTATCTCTGAGGCAGAAGGGAATGAGCTGCATGTCATTTCCTGTGTATCAACCACATGGGCTCTGGTGGGTCCCTGGCTGGGGGTGGAGGGGAAACCATGGACCACAGTGCAGAACAGAGCTTCCCTGCAGCAGGATGCAGCCAGGCTGGGGTCCCTGGTACCCCATACTTCAGGCTGCACTGCAGAGTGCTGGCTCCATCGGCAGGACTTCCTCACTGCCAGTGAACTGTGGGCCTAGAGGGTTGTCATATGGTTCAGCAAAATGAACAGCGAAGGGCCGGATTTTATTCTGAGAAATGCCTTGTGTGAAAACAATAATGTGACTTATTTTGTCATCATTTTTAATATTTGCCTGGTATGAACATCTCTCCTCACTGACTACAACTGTCTGAAGTTGTCCTTTTTTTATGTACTGATGCCTTGTGTTATAAATCTGGATTATACCTTTGACTTATCTGCCTTAAAGTGGCTCTGTGCCTTCCAGACGACCCCTGGGCTCTGTATGATCTGGGGGATATACTGGTTCTCCCACACATTTTATAAATACATGGTCTTCCTACAAGTGCTCCATTCTGTCTGCGTGTTACTTGCATCACCACATGGCAAGGGTGTAGGCAGTACTGCAGGACCACATCCCTCTGCCCAACAAGCAGGCAGGAGGCTGGCCAGGAGCAAGGGATGGCAACAATGCCAAGATTTATCTTGTGGAACAGAGCAGAAATATTGGATAAATACACATTCCAGCAAAGCGGAATGTATGAGAAATGTTAGGTCACAACCTGAACTAGTGATTGAGCACCTGGTGAAGGAGTGTAATCAGCCCTGGGAGCACAAGTGGAAGCAGTTCACCTGTGCAACTGGAAGGAGTGGAAACAGGCTCCACTGCTCCCTCTTCCTTTAAGGGCTGGCTGGCACAAGGGAAGGATCTTTTCTTGGTGATTACCTTCTTTGGAGTCTTTGGTGAGCCCTGTTTGTTGGAAAGGGGTAAGTAATTCCTTTTTTATTGCAAGATTGTGACTTCTGCCTTTTTGAGTGATGCTAAACTGGATTAAAACAGCTATATTTACTATTGTCTTTCTCTACACTAGAATACTATAGAACAGTAGCGCAGAGAGCTGAGTTGCCTGTCTTACAAAGGGGCTGTTCCTGTAGAAGGCAGAGAGCTTAGACCTGAGCTGGGTCCTTGACAATGATTATGCCACTGGGGGTTCTTCCATGGCAAATGCTTACCTGTGTTAAAACTTAGCCCCTCTTTGTCTCAGTGACCTTGTAGTTAAGCCCTGGTAATGAATTTTCTCTTGTAGCTTCTTTCCCAGTCAAACCTTTATTTTTGTTACATTCGCTCATTGATGCCCATTGTTTTGCCTCCATGAAACAGTGCATCCCAGGATTTGTGGACTGCATGCTGGTTGTATAATTCTTTTGAGGTCCTTTTCAGCCCAACCCACTCTATGATTCTTATGGTGATTGACTGAGGGAACTGGGGCTGTTCAATCTGGAGGAGGTTCAGGGGAGACTTTATCACTCTCTACAGCTCCCTGAAAGGAGGTTGTGGTGAGGTGGGAATTGACCACTTCCCCCAGGTAACAGTGATAGGATGAGGCAGTATGACCACAAGTTGCACCAGGGTGGTTCAGGTTGGCTATTAGGAAGCATTTCTTCTCAAAAGGAATTGTGGTGCATTGGAACAGGCTGCCCAGGGATGTGTTGGAGTTGCTGACCCTGAATGTGTCTGAGAAATGTGTGGATGTGGCTCTGAGGGATGTGGTCAGTGGACAGCATGGTGGTGGGTCTGTGGTTGGGCATGATGATCTTAGTGGTCTTTTCCAACCTTTATGGTTCTATGATCTCCAGGACAAAGGGAAGATGAGTACCTTACCAGATGCACAAAACAAATCTAGACTCTGCTCAACTTTGTATTGATCAGTATTATTATTAGCATACTTACTTTCTGCTCTCCATTTTCTATGCAGCTGTTTCTCGGCTGCAGGAAGAGCCACTGTGACAGGCAGGTACAACCTGCTGTGGGCCTGTAGTTGAACCCACATGCTGTTGTTAGCAAGGTCATCTGCACTATTTCCAGCAAAAGTCACCCCCTCTTAAAAGAAATCTTGTTCTTTGAATTCAGATGTGAAGTGTAAATGGAATCTGTTTATATCTATTTTTCAAAGAGTCAGTTGCTCTGAGTTGCTCCTAAAGACTGATGTGTGGACTGTTCCGTGACGTGTCTTTCTCAGTTGTGGTGAGAGTCTGCAAAATGAAATAGACTCATTCTGCTATAGAATGAAAATAATAATAATGAGAAAAGCATTTTGTTCTTCAAGTAGGCTTACACCAGGCTGTTAAAGTCTCAATTACTGTGAGTGTGGACTTATAAAATGTAGGGTCCAAGGTGTTTACTACTTCAAGAAATTCTGAAAAATCTGTAATTCAAAAACTTTTTAAAGAAAGATCTTTCTAGTACAGGAAGGTTCCTGACGTTGTCAGTGTGAAAATTACACATTTAAACACACTGATGTTAGTGACAACTCCTTAAATTAAAATGGTTATTTATTAATAAAGTAATACCCTACACATCTGTCATGTCTTATTGTGGCAATTAGCCCAGAGTTTCATCATGTGTGATGTTTATCTTCTACCTTTCGTTAGGTTGTTCAGGCAGCACTCCAGATACACCCCATTGATGACATAAAACATAACAATGACAGCTATTAACTTTCCAATACTGGAAATATCTGATTGTTTTCATAACTGTTTCTCACTTCACTGTATTTCACCTCTTTTTAGTTATGTTGACATATGCATAATCTTCTGTCCTCCCATGGTAACTTTTTTTAGTTTAATAGATCCATTTGGGAGCTAAACTACTAGACAGCATTGCTCCAGGTATAGCAAATCATGCTCAAGACCAAAAAAGCTGGATATTTTGTTTATCCTACAATGTATGTCGTTCACTCTTCTCTACAAAATGAGCCAATATTGATTATGTGAAGCAGGCAGCTGAAGTAAGAGATGAGGTTTAGGGAACTGTGCTTTGACATAATGTACCTGCTGCTGTTTCTGTAGCTTTCTCTAGGGATTGCTGCAAAGTTTCTTCTAGCTTTGAGAAGCAATAGAAATTGTCACCCCTGCAGAACTGCACAGGCCTTATAGTTAAGGGGCAGGTATGCCACAGAACATGTACAATTTTGAAAGTTTAACTCTGTTCTCTGGATTCTTTGCCAGGATCCTGCTGAGATCATTCAAAACATCAAGTAGAGCTTCCCCACCTGTTGTGCTGTTCAGATCCTGCAGAAAAGACAAGGAATAATGGTAAGGTTGTGGCAGGCTGCTCCATGTTGCACAGGCAGAGAGGAGGACATGGAGCATAGTGGGTCTCTTGGCACCATGGCCACACCACGGGTCAGGACTGTGGGTCCTCAGCATTCCAACCCCTTTAGGTCCCAAGCCAGCAGTGTTTTCTGGAGGCTTTTGGCCTTCACACTGAGTATCATGGGTCTGTTGAGTTTTTTTGCTTGTTGTTGCCCTGTTATATTCCTCTTAAACTGTTTGCACACTGCAGGATAAGTAAGCAGACAGGAACTCTGCTTCTTGACCTAAAGCACCTTGACCTCATCTGATCTGATGTCTGAACCCAAGCATTTGGTTGGATCTCAGTTATAAGACACTCTCGAGTTAACTTCTTAAAATGACCCCTGCCAACTGTACTGACCATTGTTAAGGGCCCTTTTCCCCACTGCCTCCCAAGCACCTTCCCTTTCTTTTGCTCAGATAGTGCTGCCATCTTCAGATACTTCCCAACACATAGAATTTTCTTTCCCAAATTTAGCTCCCAATCACAACTGCTATTGCATCTTCCTGGGATCTGCAGTCTTCTGAGAACAGAATTGCTTGCTTCTGATGAATCCCAGCAGTTGGAAAGCTTGGTGTTCTTGCTTTATACAGCTAGAAAATT
This sequence comes from Odontophorus gujanensis, assembly GCA_013399175.1. Lineage (NCBI taxonomy): Eukaryota > Metazoa > Chordata > Aves > Galliformes > Odontophoridae > Odontophorus > Odontophorus gujanensis. Next base: position 377,166 of record VXAB01003171.1, on the reverse strand, counting down.
CACCTCTGAATTTGTTCAGTGACCCCACGTGCCCACAGGGCATCAACATACCCTTTGTGAATTCATGCAGCACTGCTTTCTCTTCCTTACAGTGATGTTTTCAGAAGCTAAGAGCTCTTGCAGGGTCTGGCAGTGATGGGGCTCCCCCTTTTCTTACCTGACTCCACTTCTCCTTGCCTTAATAGGGCCGAAAATTCCTGGTAGGGTAGAGGCCAGTCTTCTGTACTCCAAAGGCTGTGATGAAGATATTGATGATGACTGTGATGAAGATGAGAGCTGTTGCAGCATTGTTGAGTATATTCAGGCGGGGTTGTTTTGCCACATCATTCAGGTTCAAACGAGCTGTGTGATTCAGTGCAAAAACAAAAGGTCATTTGTGTCTTGACTCCAAGTCCATCAAGCCCTGCAAGACTTCCCTTCCTGGCAGAAGTTCATGGTGCCCCTGGAAAGGCATGTGGAACATGGGGAAGAACATGCCTCAGGATTTCCTGTAGCCTCAGATCCTGTGCCCCACATAAAGAAAACATCTACAGTGTACAGGAAGGTAGCATTCTGCTCATTTTAATATTGAACATGTCTGAGGCTGAGGTGTAGAAACTCCGACTTCAGATGAAACACTGGGCCAGCCTTTCTGAAACACTGTTGTTAACAGACTGTCTATATGGCACTGGAAGAACTGTGTTGTTGGTTAAATGTCAGTGTAATATAGGGAATATCTCTGCCTATATTTTTCTGTTGGGCCCCAGCTTGGGTGAGGTGAAAGTTGAAGCTAAAATGTGATATTTGTGAGATCTGCATGAAGGAGCATGCCTTGTGATGCTGAAAGACGTGGTTTAGTGATAAGATTCAGTTGGTCACGTTAACAGTTGGACTTGATCTTGAAGGTCTTTCTCAACCTAGGCGATTTGATGATGCTGTAGTGCAGACCTACATCACCAGAGTTGAGCTGCTTTCAACTTTTCCCAGAGCCCTGGTTGCAGCCAGGAGTCTGGTTTGGGGCAAGGGGCTTCTCCTTCCCATCCCTGTGCTAGCAGTACTCTGCAGGCATGTGTGCATCTCAGTGGCTTACCAGTGATGATAAGAAGGATCCCAATCACCACTTGGAAGAAGAGGGAGATGCTGATGAGCACAATGAGGGTGGTGTAGTACTGGAAGGAAGTCCCCTGCTCCAGCACAGCTTTGAGCTGTGTAACATTTGCCATGAACAGTGCCACATCCAGCATGCTCTCTGCCACGCTCTTCTTCGTTGCGTAGTGGTTGATATTCATTGGCCCATTAGTTCGCAGATGAGGATTCATGCCCTGGGGAGATAAAAACTGCAAGACCTGATACAACTACTAAGCTGATGGGCCTGTCCACATCAGGCAGGCTGCTGCATCCCTGTGAGGGCTATCCAGAAAGCTGGGAAAGAGTTAAAGCTTGCTGTTTTAAAACCTGTCAAGAGCACCCAGTTTTCCCTCACAGTGTTAATAGGCAAAAAATACTTGTGGTGATCAAGAGCTCAGCAAAGTTAGGAAAATAGTGTTTTTGTGGAAAACAAGCTTGTCCAGAGCTACGGTAGTATAGATTACCCAGAGCAAGGGATTTTATAAGCATTATTAAATTCTCTTCCTCCAGGCTACAGACAAGCCCCAGACTTCGGGGGGATTAGGGTGAAATCTTTCTGAGTCTGGTGCTCAAAAGACTGTCAGTGGTTGGGCTTTGTATTACTGGATGGCAGAATTGCAGAGGTTGGAAGGGACCTCAAGAGATTGAGACTAACCCCCCTGCTAATGCAGGTACTCTACAATAGGTCACACAGGTAGGTGTCCAGACAGGTCTCAGATATCTCCACGGAAGGGCACTGGCTCTCTGGGCAACCTGTTCCAATGCTCTGACCCCTTTACTGTAAAGAAGCTCTTCCCCATGTTTGTATGAAACTTCCTATGTTCAGGTTTTAGGCCGTTGCTCCTTGTACTGTCACTACACACCACTGAGAAGAGCTGTCTCTGAACACTTTCTGCTGGCTCCTGTCTTAGACAATGTACCAGAGCAGATGTGACAATCCACGGGCACTGTTTCTTCAAAACATCGGTCACCAAAATGCTTGGAGACATGGGGTGGGATTCATCACACCTAGCTTTAATCACTTGTGTATGTGTCTCATCAGTGGAGAGGAATGGGTATTTACAAGGTGTGGGTGGGCTCATTGCAAGGTGTAGGTCATCTGGCTGCTTTTAGCCATCGATCTTTTCTCTGTCATCCTTGTCAAGCAAGTTCCTCTGTTAGCTGTCTTAACCCAAATGATGGGAGGAAAAAGAGAGAGAAATGTCTTCACTCAGTGCCTTCAACTGATTTAAAAAAAAAAAAAAAATCACCAGCAAAGACAAGAGTAAGAAAAGGCTTAGATACATCTATGAGCTATGATCTTCTTTCTCAAGATGAATGAAAAACAACGTGCCTGTGTAGCAGACAGGGTTCAGTCTCGGCAGTCAGCCTCCTCCCAGCTGTCAGTGATGGGTGGCAGCCTTGCCCTCAGCACTGGCTGATGGATAACCCTATAAATATGGAGCAAGGAACTGGAGGAGGCCTCTGAGGGGCCTCTTGTTCAGTGGAGTGTGGAAGAGGTTCCTCTAGATGTGCACTGACAGTAGAGTTGTACCTGCATCAAACTGTGAGTGCTGTTCTGGTCACTTACTATCAGTTTAAGTATAGGATGTGCGCTTCCCCCTGGGTGGAACACTGAAGTGAAGCTATGGCTGATGAGCTGTGCTGCTGTTTTTGGTCTCCTCATCTGTCTCTGGGTGTTTCTGGCTTCTTCTGCCCTGGGCATAGCCAGCATACTTGGGAGTGTTGTGTGGGCATGGTGCAGAAATGGGGCTCTATTTCAGAAGGTGGCTGTATATTGCCTTTGTGTGATAAAGGTGTGCAACAAAAAGAGGGCTGTGTCTGGTCTGAACTGTTGAGAAGTGTGGCTCCCTAAGGAGAGGCCAGCTTTGGGATATGGAACTGCTTCCTCCTCTTGAGCTGTCCCCCTACTCACCACCTTCCCTTGTAGTGAGTAGGGGGACAGTTGCCTGTTCACTTGAGACAGAGCTGAGGTTATGGCAACAAAAACAGACTGCCTCTCCTGTTGTTTTTGAGCATCTCTGGGGGACTGTTTTGCTAGCTTAAAACATGTAATTCTGCTTTCTGACACTAAGGCTGCTGTTATTAAGAGGCTCCTTGGTAAAGTCTGTTTCTCTGCTGGATAAGGCAAGAGGTAAAGGATGCTGGAAGGAAAATGAAAGACTGGGGAGCTTGTAAGGACTCTGAGACTGAATATGTGGGTTCGGGGCTTGTTAAACACTGCTGCCTGATGTCCCTGTTCACTGCAGTGGGGTTGGACTGAATGAACATAAAGGATTCCTTCCAACCTAAATGATCCAGTGATGGCTGGGGCAGCAGAACAGAGGTATTGTATATCTGGGACAAGGAAGCTGGCAGAAAGGATGTCTTCAAATTCTGGATCTAGGTGCTACAACCTCTCAGCGGGCTGAAGATCACTTGAGCCTGTCACAGCAGAGCACCACCTGCCTACATGTCAAGGTTTGGAACCTGATCCCATTTACTGCACTCCTCTTCTGGAGTCAGCCTTCTGCCCAGCAGCATTACAGTGCTGAGCATTGACAATTCATCTCCTTAATGAGGAATGAAGGATATGGGAACAAGGACTCCCTACACATCAGACAAAGCCTTTGTCAAACAAGTGACTGGCACGAGGAGGCTGAGGCATCTGTTCCTGGCTGTTTACGTGGAGGCAAATCAAGTGAGGAGCTCCTTTCAAATCAAACCTCTCTTTCCACTTGACCCTCAACCCCCTTTAAAGACCTGCAGTGAGAAATGGGATAGAGTTAGACAGTTTCTACTGAGCCTTTTTCAAAGAAGGGGGCAAAAAATAGACAAGAGCTAATGGTGACTCTGTGTGCCTCAGGGGTTTTATGGCCCCTCTCTTTAGGGGAGGGCAGGCTGGAAGACACAGTAGGATGACATGGGATTGAGAAGCATGGAAACAATAATCCTCTTTGTGGGGATGCTCTGGTAGGACAGGATGTCTGAGGAAAAGCCCTTGTTGCCCATCGGTTCCAAAGGAAATTTTGGAGAATGCCAAAGGAAACAGAGGCCTGAGTGCATGCTGCAGGAACCACAGCTGATAAACAGCAGAACAGAGGAACAAACAGGGCAACAGGCACTGGGGAAGTCCAGGTTCAACGTCCAGGGTATTTTTCCACAGGATTTGCTCATTGGCAGCCTTCAAACCACTCTGTAAACATTGATTGCTGAAGGTTAAAGCACAAACTCATTTTCTTGTGAAGTAGGAGGGAGGCATGTTCCCTTTCTACAAGCAAAACATGAAAAGATGCTCTCAGCCAGTGCTTCTGAGGGCAGTTATTTGCCGCTCCACTTGTTTTGCTCACCTCCTGTATCTCACCTCACACCCACATACAAGCCAGGTGAGGATGCAGATATGGGTGAAGTTGTGAATGTGCAGTTAGTGATGCTGTCAGCACATAGGATGAGAGGAAATGACATCAAGTTGCTTCAGGGGAGGTTCAGGTTGAGTACTAGGAAAAACATCTCAGAAGGAGTGGCGATGCATTGGCACGGGCTGCCCAGGGAAGTGGTGGAGTCACCATCCTTGGAGGTGGTCAAGAGCTGTGTGGATGTGGCACTGAGGGGCGTGGTAGGTGGGTGATTGGTCTGGATGATCTTAGAGGTCTATTCCAACCTGAATGTTTCCATGATTCAGAGCCTCTCCTTTATCCAGCTCCGAGTGCTGGCATTGCATTCCTGCATCAACTCCGTGCAGGAGCTGGGAGGCCAACAGTAGAACCTAACTGGAGGCTGGCAGCAGAGGAGAGGAGGAGGGGAATCACGAGGCAGTAGAGCCCCATGAGAGCCTGTCCCAGCCCTTGCCCTCCGGCTGACACATCAGCAGGGCTGTGCCTCCCGCCCAGCTGCAGCACTCACAGCCTGCAGAGACCTGCTTGTCACATCAGGCATGTGTGTGCTGCACTGCCTCTCCCACCTTTCGTCTTGCTCATCCTGCTGGACCCAAACTGTCTGCATCCTTCTGCTCCTTTCATCATCTCCTCTGAGCTTTTTCTTTGCTGTTTTCCCACGTTGTGTCTCTCTCCTTGTCTTTCGTATTTTTTCAGTTGTCAAGCTCCGGCCCTTCGCTTGGGGTGCTGTCTCCTTCCCCCCCTCACTTTTCTCCCTTTGGTACAGCTCTATGATGAGTTCCATGAATCTGTCTGTACTACAGGGCAGCATAAATCACATACTGCACAAATAACTGTCTGACCAAACCTGTACTAAACTCCCTCGTTAAGTGTATTTATGATACTGAATTGAGGGGATCCAGGAATCAACTGGCAGGCTGCAGGGATGAGCTGGAATAGAGGACAAGCTTTCTTCTGCCTGTTCCTCCAGCTACTTGGAAGGGCAGAGGCAGTGGTAGAGGAGCCTTCGTCCATAGCTCAGAAGCACTGGATGGGTTTGGAGGCACAAAAATCTTGTGGCACCAGCAACTATGATGTACTGATGCCCTGGTTGCTGAACAGAAGCAATTGGGTGGGAGTGTGTGGCAGAGGGAGGACAGCTCATTGAATGCACACAATACAATCAGCAGGAACAGGAACAGTTATTTCCAAAGCCAGGATATTGGTGCCTGACCCTTTTCAAGTCACTTGTGTTTAGCATCCAGAACAGATTCCCCCTGGTGTTTGGGAGGAGAAAAAGAAAAGGCAAGAGAAGACTAAAAACAGCTTTACGGGAAGGAGTGTGTGGGGGGGAAAGTAGGTTAGCAGAGAAAATGAGTTTATAAAAAATGGAAGAGCAGCCGGGAGGCACAACAGTAACTATCGCATTGTGCTTACGAAGCTAAACATGTTAAGATGAATAAATCCTGAAGCTGGATGGCTTGTGGCCCAAAATATTAAGAAAAGCTGGGCCAGATCTCAGTCTGCAGCCAGATCCAAAGAGCAAATATTTGTATCAGTTATTCTGGTTCTTAAATGTTTCTAAAGTGAGGTCTTAAATCTGAACTTCTCCCACGTCAAAGAGTGTCTGCAGCAATTGCTGAGGGTCAGGCTTATTTCTGAAATGGGGGGGAAATACTGACAACTATGCAGGGTCAGGCCAAAGGGCCAACTCCCCTCTGACTCTGGTTCATAGCAGATGCCCAGAAGTAGAACTACTGGAATAGGACAAGCATACAGCAAGGGTCTCTTGTGATCTGTTGGCCCAGTGACCTGCAGCCTGGAATTCAGAACCACCATGGTGTTGGGCTGTTGCCCATTTCCATGTGTGAAGGCCTCATCTATGCATCCCTGCCTTGCTGTGTGGCTTAGGGCATTCTGCTTGCTTTCCCCACATCTTTGTTCCCCTGTCTATAAAATAATGAGGACCATGCCTGGACAACACTCTTGGATGTAGGGTCTGATTTTTTGGGTAATGCTGTGTGGAGACAGTATTTGGACTCAATCCTTGGGGGTGATGTCCACTTGGGATAGTCTATGACCTCTCTCACTAGAGTTCACCTATGTGAGCATCTACTGTAGTACTGTGATATGTTCCCGTGTTTGGTATATAATGCACATGGATTAAATTCCTCTCTCAGGTAAACCAGTGGAGTTGATGAAAGTAGAGGGATGAATTGTTTTTATTTTTACTCCTAGGAAGCTTTACTTAATGTTTTAGATAAACCTCCCTGTAAGCCCCTCTGGGGCTTGGGTTCATCTCCAGGTTTTGACATGTGCCTCTGGTCACCTTGAGTGCTCAGGGCTCTTCCAGAGGAAGGGAGCTGTGATCATCTGGGTGGAAAGAGGGGAGAATGTGACTGAGGGTTTCAACACATCAGAGCTGATGAAATCATATCTACAAACAGTGCAACTCAGGGCTTTTTGTCTCTCTATTATTTATAAGGTTTTTTTCATCCACAAAGCATTTTTCCAGTTTCATGTGCTAACACTCACAACATCTTTGTCCTTTGGGTCAGTGTCTCTTCCTCCTATTGCAGTGCTCATGGTGTCTTCAGACATTCCCTGCTGACTTAGTCTCACCTGGGTGCATACTATTCTTGTTCTTCAAAATCTGCCAGGCACAGCTTCCTTCTCTGCCAGGAAATCAAACCAATCTCTGGATCTAAAAGGGCTGAATTTGCAGATTTTGTTCCGAACCATCACACTGAGTTGTGTGCCAACTGAGGCCTTTTGCCATCAGGAGGAAAGGAAATAAAAAAGAAGGTGCTGTTGCCAATCTAAACTTTCATAGCCTCTTAATCCTAATTGTATGTGTTTGGTTGTGTTGTTTTTTTTCTTTGTCAGTGCTGGTCAAGCTAAGCATTGAATCCAGTAACTAGTGATCTGGTACCTGGGTTGCAGGAGTAGGTGCTAGTCTCCAGCAGTGGGCAATGAGGGCTGCGGAGCAGCATCTCAGGTCTGCACTAGGCTGTCACACTTAGAAATAACATCAGCTGTCTCTGGGAAGATTTTAAAATGCATTAGGGGTGTTCTAACAAATGGCTGAAAATGCGAGGTGATGCAAGGCTGTGGCTGTTCAGATTCAATTAGCGTTAACGCCCTTCCATTAAGCTCTGGCTTGCAGGGCTGCCTTTTGCAGGGGAACCTGCTGTGCCAAGGAAGGTTGCTGCCTTGCCAGGGCTACAGCTGTGGGTGACCTGGAGAGGACAGAAGGTGTCATGTTGGGACAGAGCATGGTTGTGGGTTCAGGGGTGTGCATGGGAGCACTTCAGAGCTTGTCCATGTCATCTCTCTGAGGCTGGCTGGAGAGCTGCTGTGTGTGTCTCAGCTATTGGGTAGTTATGCTTCTGAGCTCTTATCCATACATTTACTATTTCCCTTCTCATGTGTTAAGAGCTCCCCAGTACAAGAAACCCCTTCTCTTCTGTGTACAGTGGCTAGCACAGTGGAGCTCTGGTCTCAGAGCCTGTTTCTTATCCTGATTCTAGGTGTTCCTGGAATTTTAACTTTATAATAGGGTTGACATTTAATTTCTGCAAAGAATTTACGCATGATAATTACTAATAGATATTGGGTGAAATTATGTGGATCTGAACCAATGGAAGATCAGGTTTGGGTGAATTTTGTGCCACTACCTGTGGCTTTTTTTTTCCTTTTTGGCAATGTGACAGAAATCTGAAGCAGGCAGAACCTTGAGGTGGAGTGGCCTTGAATCAGAAGGCACCAGAAATCTCTCATCAGTTAAGCTGGTGTCATAAGAACAGTCTATTAACCTAATAGACTAAATCTAATAACTGGTGATTAGGGGCTTGAGCAACTCCCCTGCGGGGACAGGCTGAGAGAGCTGGGACTCTTCAGCCTGGAGAAGAGAAGGCTCCAGAGGAACCTTATTGTGGCCTTCCAGTACCCTTCAGAAGGCTTATGAAAGCTGTGAGGGGCTTATAAGGGCAGGTAGTGACAGTATGAGGGGAAATGGCTTTAAACTGGAAGAGAGTAGATTTAGACTATATACTAAGAAGAAGCTCTTTACTGTGAGGGTGGTGAGACACTGGAACAGGTTGCTCAGTGAGGCTGTGAATGCCCCCTCCCTGGAAGCATTCAAGGCCAGGCTGGATGGGGCTTTGAGCAACCTGTTGCAGAGGGAGGTATCCCTGTCTATAGCAGTGGGATTGGAACTAAATGATCTTAAAGGTCCCTTCCAACCCAAACCATTCTATGATTCTGACTTTAAAAAATAAAATAAAAAATAAAAATAGGGGCTAACTCTTTCGTTAGAGGAATTGCTAGATGAGATGAACCAAGTGTCTTTGCAGGATGTATCCATTCCTTCAGTCTCGGTTCCTCTCCCAGTTACTTCTCCAGACCCCTTGGTGTGCATGAACCCACTGGTCTCCATTAAGTGCAGAACTTCACAAACTGCACAAATTCAGTAAGTTCTCAAACAGTGTTGTCTGTCCAAGGCCCTCCCAAGGCTTGCTTCTTTTGGGGGGAGCTGGTGTTCTTGGGCAGGGTGCTATTGCTAGAAGACACTGGGAACCAGAGGCCTGGGGGCACAGGTGATAGAGTCACCATAGGAGCCCTTCCTTTGTGAGGGCCAAAGGAAAGATCCAACACAGCATCTTCACAAAACCTTAACTACCTGGGAAGAAAATCTGAGATTGTGCCTCCAGTATCATGTTGCTTTATATGGGTTTAACGACTTGAGCCATTGGAGTTGGGAAACTTTGATTTCATTGTTCCTGTTAATAGTTTAATTGAGAGCTGGACTGAGCCTGTGCCTTAGGATGAACAGTAAAACCCAGGGAGGAGTTTTAAGGTGGTTATAGAGTGGAAGATTTTCTTTAGTAAGCTTTTGCCAGAAAGACAAGGGAGGAATTTGAAGGGTGGGGTTATCCTGCTGTTTGTAGCTTGCTATGTTGACAGAAGGATTCATAGGATGAAGTTGTGTTTTTCTCCTTTTCATCTTTCAGTGAAGCTTGATGATGCTGTAAAAGCTAGCTATGTTGAAGTCAGGCCAATGATATAGGGTGCTATAAACATGGCCATTAGTATATCAGTAATATTGTACATAAATTGTGAATTGCAGCTAGGTAGAGATCAGCATCAAAGCAGCCAGTGGCCAATAACACCTTCATTTTCTGAAAAATGGTACTGGGACTTCTCTATCCAACTTTCACTGAGTTCACCGAAAGTTGAACAAATAAAACATTTACCTTTAGCCAGTTTAGCTTAAGTTCACAATGTTGGATTAAATTATACTCCCCCAGTGTGACTCTGAAAGCATCTCTGTTCAAGTAAGATCAGACCAAGTGGCAAAACTGAAGTGCTGAGATCAGTGGTTTACTGTTGGTTGTTTTTGTTTTGTTGTGTTGTTTTGTGTTTTTTTCTCTAATAGTAGCTAACATGATTATTCTCCTCTGCAACCAATATTAAGTAAGTAGCTCATGATAGATCCCTTGGGAGGTCCCCAGGCCAGTGGCACAGCAAGGAACTCAACATCTTGGATTTCAGCCATGGGGTGCTGGAGGGAGCAAGGCAAAGTCACGTGTTTCAAGGGATGTCAACAAGATTGAAGCATGTATGTGACAGTGTGAATAAAGGCACCTGAAGTCAGCAGAAAGGGAAACAACCTCTGCTGTTGGTTTTTTGTTTTTTGTTTTTTTCCTCTTGAAAGTTGTTTTGTGTAAGTCTCTGATACCGAGGAGCTGGTGCATCTGGTTTCAACCCCCCCTGCTGTGGGCAGAGTTGCCAACCACTAGACCAGGCTGCCCAGAGCTACATCCAGTCTGCTCCAGCTATGCCCTCACAGCTGCCCCTGCCTTCCCATCAGAAGTTCAGCTTCGAAATCTCTAGGTCCTGCCTTACAGCAGCCAGCCCCTTTTCCATTGGTTTGTCTTCCTAAAAGCTAGGATCTGATGGGTCATTATCCAGCCTTTACTAGGAGGAGTGTTGCAGGAGAGATGGCTAAATTAAATGAGACCCGAGGTAACCAGCAGGTGGTGCTCAGTAGCAAATGTGAGTCAGTGCAACCAGATACCCTATGCTAGCAATATTTTTCCAGTGGATTATGAATTCAGATATGATGATGACTAAAACGGTTTATATGCTACCTAGACACTGCAGAAGTGCACTATCTCCTCATTTATGTCTATGTAACATGCAAGCTTCTCTGACTAGCTACAGTGTAGGGTTTGAAGTCTGAGGGCAAAGAGTTCAGAAAGCTGCAATTCTTTGGGCTTCAAAGATGCCTCATGTAACTCATTCAAGATATGATGCCATAGGAATCTACACAGCAAAAGAAATATACGGGGACTATGAAGCAAAAGAAATATACAGAGCACTCTCTCTCCTCTTCCATCTACCAACCATCAATTTTAGAATTCATTTTGTGCTTTTTCCTTTGTGCTAAAATTATACACAAGAGCCTGGCCTGAGTTGTAGCTGGAAGATTGTTGTGAGTAATGTGTACAACAAAGCCCAGGAGGGAAGCACTGTAAAAAGAGCTACTTCAGAAGCCAGTCATGCATGTAAAACTGGCTCTTATTAGATTTGATTTATTTTTTTTAACGGTTGCTGTAGCCCTAGATTGTTTTCTTTTGAATATCGAGTATCAGCCACCTGGCAAACATTATCCCAGTAAGATTTCTCTTCAGGTAAGACTGCCTCTCCTGGCTTGACACTATATACTGAGTTTCAATAGCAGCCTCTGGGAATCTTAAGTTTCTCCTCCTTGCAGCACAGAAAGATGCTGCAGTAGATTTGGGCAAGTATTATGCTTTGGTTTCAGTTCCTCTTGCAGCTATTGCTGTGGCTATCCAGCTTTAAGCAAAAGCAACACTGAAGGTCAGGTTAAATAGTGTTTTAGAAATAAAAGCAGCTGTGACTTAAATCCATTGCAACTCTTGTGCAGAATACAAGCAAGCATAAACTTCATCCTGCTGTTTCAGTTTTCTGAGCAATGATTCAGAGCAGTCCTTCTCTGAAGTGAGTTTTCCCATATAGTCTTAAATAGTGAATGTCTACCAGTCTCAAATCTGTCAAGAGCAGGAATATATAATGCATTACCTTGCAACCCAAGACACAGATGACAAAGCTTAGATTGAAAGCGAGAAGAAAGGGAAGAGTATCTCAAAATAGATTAAGCATCCAGAGAATAGGATTTTATGCCTCCAGAAGTGATGCAGGCTTTCCAGACGATGAACCAGTAAGCCTTCATAGACAGCTGAGAAAGCTGATGTGGCTAAAGTGCTTGTGAGTGTGCATATATGTGGGGAGGAAGATCACACTGCCCATTCCTGCCTAGCTGGAGGAGCCAAGGTGTCCTGTCCATGTCCATCTCAGCACATCAGGCCTTATTGCTGCTGCCCATTCAGTCCAGTATTCTGTCTTGGACTTGTGGAAGTGGTAACTGACTTATAATTCCTTCAATTCAAAAATTTAATGGTTAGAAGAGGCCAGTGCTGTCAGATGTGCTCCAGCTGCTAAGACACTTGCACTATAGAATTTGTATTATCTTATCAGTGACGTACTTGAGGGTTTGGCAGATGATTTATGTATGCTGATTCACAATCCATCCCAGGTGAAGTTAGCAGCAAAAGATACGATCTCCAGTGTCATACACAGAATTTGGGGAAAATCCCTGATCAGATTCTTCCCTGGCACAATTTTCTTTGTGACTTGCAGAATTATGATTAGCTCTGCTGCCTGTGAAGTTGGAATCGAGGCTGTGTTCTGGCAGTTTACACACCATCAGCTCTCACTTATCTGTGGGTGGTTTATTCAGGTTATGGATTAACTGAGCAATCATTTAGCAACACCCTGCTCTCTGCTGCTTCCAGCCCAACCTGGTACTGGGGCTGTGCAGACTTAGCTCAGCACTAATTTAGGAATCTCACAGCATGTCATCTTCTGTGTTGCTGAGCTTTCTTTTCTCCTTTATAGCTTTGATGCCTGTTCTCAACTCCTGGGCACAATAACAGCCAACTACAGCAAAATATCAGTTACGGCACTTACCTTGTAAAATAATAAACTGAGTATATTGGCAAATAGTTTTGTTTCCTATGTACACTGATTACTTTGTGGGAAGCTTATCCAGGACAGAAAATCCCAGCAGTTTCTCCCTTTTCATAGAACTGTTGAGGTTAGAGAAGATAAAGATTATTTAATTACCTACCACCAGTATTGCCCGCTAAACCAAGTCTCGTATTTAGTTACTTTTGGTGCATGAATTGAGGAGTGACTCCTCAGGAACAGGAGACAGCCAGCAACAGTCACCTGTAAACCTGAAGCCTCTCAAGACCAAACTGCAACTGCTTCTCCCACCAGTGCATCATGCCAGCAAACTCAGGAGCTTTGAAGTACCAGCAAGACCTGTTCTGGGACACCCTCTCTATGGTTTTACAGACACTAGAGTGAGTGCTGCAGATCTCTGATGGGGCAAGAAGATCTACATATCAAAAGCAGTAGCTTAGAAACTATGTTCCTCATGCAAGCATATTGTCAGAGAAGTGGTATTACCATCTGTTCTAAACCCTCAGCTGCCATGGATGTGGGAGAGTGGCTGTGGGACCCATGCATGAGGACCTGGGGCCCCAGCACTAACAGAATTTGTAACTGGTTTTGTAAAAAGAAGCATCCTGAAACCTTGTGAACAAAGAAAGGTCTGCTCCCTTAATGAGGCAGGGTTCAGGTGCATACAATCCTGGGGCTCTCCAGCATGATCTGCTACTTTCCCAAAGCTGTTCACACTATCATTCTGAGTATTTACCTTCACAGTTAAAAAACTCGTTTATTGATGGTGTAAAAAAGGTTCATTTCTCTCCAAAAGAACCAGTTTGGTCAGTCAGCCTGGGTGTCGACCAAAGGTAGAAGGAAATTGTTAGAAGAAACTGCATATGAGGTATGATAATTAGCCATGTGGTTGATACCAAACAGTAGAGGTTTTTTTGGAGTCTTGGGAATGCAGAGAAATAATTTTACCTTACTAAACAGGAGGGCATCCAGCTCTGCTTCCCTGCCTGGGAAGTAGGTCAAGAGGAAGTGCACTTTCAATTCATATTCATCTCATAATTATTTAACATACTGAAGAACAGCATTTCTGTCAAGGGGAAAAATGCTTCTGTGGCCAGTCTTATGGAAGAACTCAAAGCAACAGCGTGCATATTTGACGCTTTCAGCCTCAGCGCCCATCAGCATTCCACGTGAGCTCTCATTGTATTTCTGCTGCTAGTCCTGACCTTGCCAGGCTTCAGAAGTACTTCAGATAGCACCAGCAGTATGAGTGTACCATCTCACACTTGCCAATGGGACTCAAATCAAAATGTGATATGGTCTTGCTCCTGTTATTAAAGCTAACTGTCATCTTTCACTGTCATTGTTAGAGAAGCAAGAGGTCCTGACAGAATCACTTGTCAGGATGCGTATAGTAAACAGAAGATTGTTTTTTTTTTTTGTTCGTTTCAGAAGTATTCTGTTTTCACTACTCTAAGAAATATTTATTGATTTCTTTTTCATATGCTAGAGAGTAATTTGAAGTAGAGTGGCTCGTGGAGACCATACGGTCCAAACCACTGTTCAAAACCAGGCTGACAGTTGCATCTGGTTTCTTGGGATCCTATCACAAAAGGGTTAAATGGATGGACCATCCAAAACCTCTCTGAACAATGTGATGTAGTGCGATCCCTGTTATAGTGATTTTTCTTTTTCCTTAGATGTTTTATAGCTATATTTTAGAAATGGGTATTGAAGGTTAAGTAAGGATAGATCTATATTAGTCTATGTAGAGAACAAGTACATGGTCTCCTACAGTACCCATTATTTTGGTATTCTTTCAGAAGAGAGCCTTTCCTGGGAATTGGGTTGAGGGAGTTGAACAAACTTGTATCTGATGTATGTTTTCTTATGATTTGAAGGAGTATGTAAAGCAGCAATGAAAAAGAAATAATAAAACCAAGCAGCAGTGTCTCACAGAGAACGATGACAACATGATGGTTCTAATTTAGCATTCAACTATAGAAAAACATTAACATTAGGCTAAGGCTGGGCACTTCAATTTGATAAATCTGTTAGATTTTGGAAAAAAGCTATGGAGAATGTGAAATAACGATAGCATTAAAAAGCACGTTGCTTTCAAGCTGCAGTGTATAATCTCCACATATGCTCCTTACAAATATTTCTTAAAAATAAAAAATGAAGTGACCTAATTTTCTTAGAAGAATTGCTGGTAGCTTAGAAAATAGGCACACTGCCACACCAAATTGTATAAGTTCCAGATCTTTTTCTATAGTAAAATATTTAGTAGCTAGCTCTGTTCTCTGTCGCAGTTAAACCATTTTTCAGATGGACTTTCCTTGGTTTCGTCATAACTGAGGGAAAAGTTTCAGTGTTATTTCAACGTTATGCTCTCAAGATAACTAAGTTGACTCCAGTGAAAGTTGTGTCTAATCATTTAAACTCCTTGGCTGGTGAAATCTGCACTCAAAAATTTCTGAATCTTTCTTATCCAAGGTTCTAAATGTAGAAGTGAGCTAATACAAAGTGGCTGCTTTGGTGGAAAAAAAAAATCCACTTTTTATTCCTTCAATGGGATTCCTCCCCTGTAACACCACGTATAAAATATAAAATCCACTCCACTGCAGCAGTTACGTAGTCTGAAGTAGTGTAATTGCAGTCAAGTCTGGGTTTTATCAGTCTTTTCTTAAAAATGGTCATCTTCCTTCTGACACGTCTCTGATCTTTACATACGCTAAAGCTGTAACTTGCCACACATATATTCTTTAGTGTTTCTTTCTGATGTCATTCATACTTGTTCCTTTTTTATTCATAAATAGCAGTGCCAAAATAAACCATGAAGCTACAATGTCATAACAAGCTTTTGTATAGTGCTTATTAGACTATTTTTCCATTTTTCCCCCACTCTCCTCCAGCTATTGCACTGGATTCAATTTAAGGAGCCAGTAACAAAGCTCTTCAGGAACTGTGTACTTTTAAGAATGTACCTATGCATACGTATATATATATTGCTAGATACTCTTATTGTTCTGTGCTTCAAGAATTAGTTAGGTAAAGTTGGTAGGCTTTATATTCATAACACATCTCACCTAAATCAATTTTCAGTTGTGAACAAGACCCTAATCTTGTAATAATTAGTCTATTTAGTCCTGGTGGACTTCTACTCTATTCTCAGGAATGCTCTCTCCTTGCTTCCCCATACTTCTCAAACAGCAGTACTGAACAGGAAGGAAAAGCATCAACTAGTCAAGATCATTTACCTGTTCTCAGTTTGCCAGAAATGCTGTGCACTCTGTTTTCTTCACTAATGTACTGAAAAAAAAAAAGCCTCACAAAAAAATCTGTCAAACCAGATTTCATAGCTTAGCATTTTCCCTCTGGACTTGTCAATCCAACACAGTTCACCAAGAGCACAATCTAATTATCTTTACTATTAATAAAATGCAAGCTTCTGAAAGGTTTAATATGGTTAAGTACTCAGTATTTTAGTGCACCTTTGAGTGTTTATAATCTAATGTTCCCTGTAGTTTTTCATTTCTCCAGTAATAATACCTAACAGATTCCCAGTAATTTTCAAGCTGAGTGGAGTTGGTGAATTCCTAGAAAATAGGGCACCATGACAAGCCTAGCAACTCCTGCTAGTGGCTAAGTGCTTAGACTAAATCAGGAAGAGAACCAAACCCTGGTCCCAGCGCATTCTGAATATTTTGAGCGTTTCTCTGCTATTTATTTTCCAAAGCATCTATGAAAAGGATGAATGAAAGTGTCTGGGAGAAGAACCTTGGACAGATCTAAACAGGGAAATGTAAATGAAACCTGAAAATTATTCTAAAAAACATTAATTGCTGACTGATTCACAATTATGAAATTGCGGTTAAAGACTTCTTTGGTCAGAGGCATTTCCTCACTAAGTGAGGAAGCAAAGGCAGCTATTAAAGCTATCAAATAAACAGAGGTCAGGAGAAGAAAGAGGAAGGAGGTAGCAATTACGTAAATTTGAGAATGTGGAAATTCAAATAGAGGAGAAAGATCTGAGCAGGAGCAAAAGAAGCCTTATCTCACAGCCTAAGGTCACAAAGGCATTTTAAAGGATAACAGGAATAAAATAATTCCCAAAAATAGCATAGCCTGCTTGCTAGCAGAAGACTGGGAAGGTCTTAACAATACAGGAAAGGCAGAAATATTCAATAGTTCTCCTTCACATTTAGAAGGAAGCTAGCTGATGTAATCATGCCTCAAGGGAATGGAGAAGTACCTTCCAGCCCTCCCAAGTTGCTAAGAGAGATGTTAAGCAGTGATCATAAAGAACTGAAAAAAAAACCCAACCAGTATGCCTAGATAGCGCCAGTTACGCAAAAGAAAACCATGTGAGATGAGTAGTCTTCTCTTGCTAGTTTGTAGCAAGCCTTTATCCAGTAAGGAAAAATTTGGATATGAGGAAGTGGTAACTCAAAAGCAAGACAAGATAACTTGGGTAAAAAACAGTTTGTTTGACAATAGAGGAAGATAGTACAAAAGTTTGATAGAGAAATCAACTGTTAGAGAAGGTAAAGGCATATGTCATATTGTACCAAGTATAATGTGAAGTTTGATTTTTTCATTTTTTTTTGAGGCCTTTTAAAAAAATGTTGTAAAATATTTAAAAACATATATTAACATACATTATTTTAAATATATATATTTAAAATATAGAGAAGGCAAGAGAACCCTTAACTTTCTGTGTCACAAGGTGAAAGAAGTCTCAGCTGATCCAATATGGATATCTTGATTCTAATCAACATGTTCACCTGCCAGGTAGCTTTGTCAGGGAAATTTGCATTGATTTGACTTTATAAAGGTAACTGTAATCAGTTTCTTAACTGGTCTTTTTATTAATGGCTAGGTATGATACAAAAGAGGTACAGTTTATGAGCATTAAGGGCTATACAACAGAAAGGCAGTGATTCTGCAGTGGATTTAAGGATCCTAATGGCAATAGAGCTGAATATGAACTTGATGTAGGATATGGCAGTTCTGTAGTGATGCTACGAGCAAGGCCATGTTCACAAGATTCATTAGTTTAATTCTGGGATAACTTGAGAAACAAGCTGTCTTGTCTTTTACCTGAGAAATCCAGAAAATCTGGAGAGCACAGAGGAAAAGAATAATACAAATTATGAACATACTACAAAATGTCTTCCAACGTGAAACTAAAGAAGATCTGATCCCTCTTCATTTTTATGCTTATCTCCTTAAAGGAAGACTTAATTCAGATTTATTAAATAGCAGAGTTTACCCTGAAGTAAATTCCTATTGTTGCTGGAGAATGCATGTTCAAATCCCACGAATCTACGTAAGTTTAAATTAGAAATAAAGACTGTGAGGTAACTTGCCAAGAGAGGAGGTAAATTCTCCACCTCTTGAAACCTTCGTATCAAGAAGTGACACCTTATATGTTCTAGCCAAAGACCAGTTACTCCAACTCTGTGCAGAAAAAGCAAAATGATACAGCATCAGCCTTACGCAGGAAGTGAGACTGAATAATTCAGTGATCCCTAAGGACTCATGTCTGTTACTCTTCTTGAACTTTTGAAATGTGTCAAACTGCAGTCAGCTCTGGTGCTAATATAGCAGCTATTCTATCTATCTGTTACAATGAGGGTATAGATAGACTTTGATCCCTTCATTAAATTAAATAATTTCTGTATAATAAGCTCTCTTCAGGCAGCTCTATGGGATCTGGATATTGATATTTAAAAAAAGCATGAGTTTAAGGGATTCTAGAACCAGGAAGGACCTTGCCATGTGATGATGGTAATGTACATTCCTGTTAGTGATGGATTATTTAAAAAAAGAGGAAGGCATATTTTCCCTGAAGTGACTACTCCTTTGCTTTTGCCTAGCTTCCTGTCAGAGAATAGCATGCGTTCTAAAATATCTCCAACATATTTGTATCTTTAATTATCTTCCTCTCTAAGCATAACTCAAAAAGAAAATAAACTACAGAGTTAAATTGACAGTGAAGGCAGCGTATCATTCAGATCTGGTCATGTCCTGATATCAAAATTTTTTTTTAATTAATTCACCTAACTTCTATGAAATCCCAAAGATAATGATGGA
Organism: Odontophorus gujanensis; assembly: GCA_013399175.1. Lineage (NCBI taxonomy): Eukaryota > Metazoa > Chordata > Aves > Galliformes > Odontophoridae > Odontophorus > Odontophorus gujanensis. Next base: position 358,555 of record VXAB01003171.1, on the reverse strand, counting down.
GGGTCTTTAGGATTGTGTATGGCTTAATGTCCCTTGAGAAAGGCTTTGATATTGTATTAATGCTACTGTAATTGTATGACAGGCTGGCTGGGTTTTAAACAACAGGATGAGAGGTAGCAGCCTTAGGTTGTGCCAGGGGAGGCTAGGCTGAATATTAGGAAAAAAAAATTCTCAGAAAGAGTGGTGATAAATTGGAACAGGCTGCCCAGAGAGGGGGTGGAGTCACTGTCCCTGGAGGCCTTTAAGAAACTGGTAGGTATGTGGCTGGGGGCATGGTGGTGATAGGATGATGGTTAGACCAGGTGATCTTAGAGTTCTTTTCCAACCTTAATGATTCTTTGATTCTATGGACCACATGAAGAATCTTCCTCCTTTGTCTTTCCTGTAATGGTTACTTTGGGACCATGCAATCATGGAGCAGCACCTGAAGGTGCTACATTCAGCTCTTGGCCTCAGCATTTTGTGACATTTCTTTCAACTGTATGAATAACAGGAGCACCAGAGGGCTGCATGTGTGGGTCCATGAGCTTAATAACTTTTTGTTAATTTGAAGATAGTGATGAGTTATGAAGATGAGTACTTTAGAACTCAAGGCATACCATTGTGTGTGGTGGGTCATCTTTGTTTGGAGGGCAAACTGGCATATAAAATCCATCTGACCACTGTACTGCAGCTCATCCTAGCGTGCCAAACTGTAGACTACAAACACGTGCAGAGAGATGTGAATATTTGGAAGTTACATAAAAAGTCAGCAGTGAGAGACATAGCTACTATCTGACTTAAGTTCCAAAGCAGAACTTCACTCTTCTACACAAAAACTGCCTGAAGCAGTGCTTGAATCAGTTAACCTTTTGAGAACAGACTAGAAAGAGGTTTCCTTGGAACATCCTGGAACCACATGAGCACTAGCTCGTTTTGGGTTATGGATTTCCAACTCTTTCTGGGGTTTGCCTGTAACAGCCTCAATTGCCTGCCTAACAACCATAACTGACTTTCCTGCAGTGCAGTTAAGATTATTGTATTTGGCTGGAGAAAAATTGTATCTACCAGTAGTTTTGTACAATCAGTAAATACATGGCAGGTAACTGACTGCTTTCTGCTTGTCCTCTCTATTTCCAAGGTCAGGAAAATGAAACCTACTGAATGCAGAAAATCTCAGTTCTCCATGTCATGCTCAAAACCAGAAGTCTCCCATTTTATAATGCGTGTATTATAGGTATGAAATGTTTATTTAAGATATCTTGTGGCAGAGTTTGGAATTTGCTTTATATTTACTAGGACCACACACTCAGTGGGTTTTACAGCACTAGGATTACTAAATCCAGTGAGTACAGATAACCGTTGCAATGGCCAACACTGGCACTGAAATATTAATGCAAGAGCATCCAAAGCTGAGTGTATAGGTCCCTGTGGCCTCAGCCAGAGAGCCAAGTTTTTCATCAGAATGCTGTAACTGATCCAGGTCCTGTGTGGCTCAGGACCAGAGGAGAGTGCGTAATATGCACTGATTACTTGGTTACATTCAGTTTATTTTGTTCTGATCTGGAATGGTGGCAAAGCATTTCAAAACTGCCTGGGAAAGAAAAGTCTGAGGAGGTGGGTGACCCAACAAACTTTAAAATTGGAATGTCTACATTATGTTGAGAGAATGTTCTAACTAATCTCAACAGTATTTTGTAACATAAAATACCAGGACTCAAATCCAAAAGAGACAGCCATTTCAAAGTGAAAAGATGAAATGATTCATTTTGAAACATTTAGGTGGAAAGCTTACATATATTTTAGCTGAATCAACACAGCTTTGAAAACATTTACTATAAATATCTTCTTTTTTCTAATAGAAAGTGATTCTGCACCAAGATTTTTTTTTTTTAATGTAAAACTTCTGGCCAAGATGTTATATTGCTCCAAGTAAATGTTAACAAAGCTTGTTCAATATTTCATCATCAGCTCTTTCAGAACATTGAGTTGCTTAGGGAGAAAACAAACAAACAAACAACAAAATAAAAGAAAAAGAAGAAAAAGAAAAAGAAAAAGAAAAAGAAAAAACACCCAAACCACCAAAGCCTTTCCTGTGAAATACATGTACGTCACACTTGAGTCAAACTGGCAATAGCAACACCAGCACATATTTGGAAGGAGGGACAGTTTTTGTTTCTAGAGTATTCTTCATTCCAAAACAGACAATAATATTGTTCCAGGCTAAATTTCCAAACCCTCAGAGAGGAAGAAATAACTGCCCAGTATGACTTGCTTCATAATGAACCAAGATTGTGCATGTGTAAAGCCCTACTTGATAACATTCAGTGATCTACAGATCATAAACAAAAAAGAAAATTGAGAGTCACTGTTTGAATAGCACCCGAAGAGATTATTCATTAAGTTTAGTTCACTACTCAACAATGTGGCTCAGAAAACACACTTCAGCAGTTGGAAACACATTGGAAATTGTTTACGTTTTTTCTGATTTTTCATCTTGGCAAACGTATCCATAGGAAAAACAAAAAGTAACCTACTAGCCAGATGCATGCAGGCACTGAACGTATGCCACTGCTGAATAGTACCATATATAGTTGATGCTGACTCCAAAAGAAATCTTGATCAGTGCTCAGCTATCACATTTTACTCTGGCAAAAGCTCAAGTGATTAGTGTCTTCCAGCATGTGGTCAAATGATGTCACCCTCTGTGGGCCATCCAGGCCCACACAATGAAGAATTTAGGACTTGCTATCAAAAAATACCCCATCCCTGTGAATTGTCAGGTCACTGGAATGCAAGCAGAGTCATTGCAGCGGGTTGAGGATTTTCCAGCTAGGGTAAGAGATGGCTACTACTGCTACAGACAGATCATAAATGCTCTTTTGCTTTTACAACTGCACTGATCCCCTTGGAATGCATATAGAAAGGGAGAGGAAACCAGAGAAAGCACTTCTTACATTAGCTATATATTTGACAGCTAAATGAGCAAGGAGCCCTGACTACCTGGTGTTTCTGGAAAGGTCACAAGCCTGTACTCTCTGGAATGTAGCACTGAACTGACTGAGAAAGCACTGTGCTGTGGAAATGAAATCTCCATATGAAAGAAATGATTGCAGCTACCTGGAAAATGCACAGAAAGGACTTTTCTGGCAATTTGTTTTCCTTTGGAAACCCAGAATCCCTTAGAAAGATGCAGGAAGGCCATAATGAAACCTTGTAGCAGTGTTGGGTGCAAATGGTTCTCATTCTGTTCACTTCCATTCCAAAGACAGCCAAATGGTTTCTGCCACTGCAGCACGGGGCTAACCAAGTCACACGCCTTGCAGGTGTCTTTGAACACCCCTGAGTAAGATAAGTAGATGCTGTCCCACCGCCATTTTCCCCCCACCAACTCTACCTTACCACAGTCACCATCAGAGTGAGTTTTCAGACAACATGCAATCACATCTTGGCACTGAGTGACACTACACTGCTGTAGCGTGAACCTTCACTATGTATTGAAGATGTCGCAACTAGCATGTTAACTATCTTCTACATCCCTTCCTCAAAGTCAACGGGAAGAAGGTCATGTGGAACTCCTCACTATGGGGACATGTTACATGTTCCTCATTTACATACATCAGCCCCTAGGCCTCCCCCTACTCTTGCTCTACATGCTGTGTATGTGCTGCCTTTCACCAGTGCCTCCAGGGTGATCACTCATCTTCTCTTACTCATATCCTTGTCCGTGATGCTAAGTATTGTTGAAAACTCTGATTTGTTCCAGCCTGTGTTTGTAATCCTTGTAATTCTGCAGCTATATAGCCATTAACTAAGAACTGGTAGAAAAAAAAAGGAGTGAACAAACATTTTCAAAGAAATATCAAAGCTATTTATGCAAATGAATGAGAGTGGGCATCAATTTCTTTATCCAAAACTGCCATCAAATCCAGGCTCAAAGGAATTGGGAGTGGTTCTGTGTGCAGCCAGGAGATGGACTCGATGATCCTTATGGGTTCCTTCCAACTCAGGTTATTCTATGAAAATCAAAAATTTGTATGTGGTGCTGAAGATGATGCTAATCCCACCTTACTTAACAGTACAGGATCAGAAGAAACGTTGCCTTAATCATGCTAAGCTGAGCTCCCATTCTGTGATCCCAGCCGCTCAGAAGCACTATCAAAGTATAGGAGAAATTCAAGTTAAAACTCACAGAAACACAAAGTGACAAGCGGTGACTCTGCTTTGTACCACAAGAGGAGTCCCCCTTTTGCAGAGTGATGGCTGGCTTTGAAGAGTTCCAGACATCCTCTGGGTTATAGGTTGAGGTATTAAATGTAAATCTTGCCTTTCTTTCCAGCCTCTGAGGGTTTGGCTGAAACTGCTGTGTCCTTGCTATTTCACGCATCAGATAGTTAAACTGCTTCTCACACTGAGAGAAGTTTTAAATCAGTAATTTAAGAACATAAAAGAAGAAAGGGTAATACCCATATTGTTCTTAATTAGCAAGCCACAGGTATTGTGTATAACCAAATCAGAGCCTGGAGTGTGAATTTTGCAGGAGTTACAAAGCGATGATTAATCCTTAAATGAAGATTGCTCTCCTTGTCAGCAGAGGAAAGAGCTTTGCTAAATTACGTTTGCTGAATCCTACTGGCCAGTGAAGACAAAAGCTGTTGTGTTATTAATGCATCAAAATTAATTATGTGAGTATAACTGGGTATCTTTGGCACGAGTACAGGGCTCAAGGGACCAGTCATGGTGCTGCCCTGTTTGTTACCATCACAGGCAGTTATGAAAGAACTGCAGATCTAGACTTGCATAACTCAAAAGCAGTTCTGAGTAAATTTCCAGGTTAAGAGTAACAGAAATATTCCTTTCTCAAAAGCTGTAATTTAGGACCCAGAAGGAATATTACCCACTTGTGGGGAATAAAAGAATAAAAAATTAGGGTTTAAGGAGATGTGATGAATGTTGTATAGATTAACAAGTTTTCACTCAGTTTGGTACAAGGTGCTGAAAGCTGGCATGGCACCAGCATCTGAAGAAGAGCTATAAGAAGGAAAGGGTCAGACTCTTTAGCAGGGCCTGCTGTGACAGGACAACAGAAAAAGGTTTCAAATTAAAAGAGGGGAGATTTAGATTGGATACAAAGAAGTTTTTTATGATAAGAGTGGTAAGGCATTGGAAGAGGTTGCCCAGAGAGCTTGTGAATGCCCCACCGTTCCCAGAGGTACTCAAGGTCAGGCTGGATGGGGCTCTGAGCAACCTGATTCAGCTGTGGGTGTCCCTCTTCCCTGTAGGGGATGGACCAGATGGACCTTTAAGGGTTCCTTCCAACTGAAATTATTCTGTGATTCTGTGAATTGTGTCTTGGTCAAGCTCTGCAGTTAGCTTAGGAACTATGAGTGCTTCTATCTTGCACAAGGCAGACAATATCTCAGATATGGAGACAGCTTTTCTTCTTCCCAGGAGTGTGAAAAGCACCTCTCTCAATAATCCCATGGACACACAGCTGAAGAAACTTAATTAGGAAATGGCAAGCAACAACAGCCATCCTTGGTCCATGAGAATATCACCAGAATATTCAGTGAGATTTTGTGTTTCCTGACCAGAAAGAAACTTTTTCAGAGCTGTCTGCAAACCTGAACACAGTCCAGCAGTTGAAGCACATTTAAACAGTGTGCCAAGCAGTGTGCTCTGTGTATGTCAGATGTAAGCAAGCTGTGATTGATGTGCGCAAATGCTTCTGTGCATATATGCATGCAAGCCAGAATTTAACATCAGTTTTTTTGAAAACTTGAATTCTGAGTTGCACTTTAAACACAGTTTGTTCTTTCATATTAGAACAGGCTCTGCTTCTGAAAGGATACAGAGTAGAACTGTGGAGGTACAGGTCTGAGCTCAGTAGCAAGTGGCGGTAAGTGCTGGTGAGTTTTCTGCTGCGTTCTGAGGGCAGATGGCTGCATGAGAAATTCCACATCATTCTTTTAACACCACAAAAAAATTCTTTCTAATCTCTGACCATACTCTGGGGTTGTTCAAAACCAAAATCTGAAAACGTGAGAACAATTTACTTCTTCAGAATTGAGCTTCCAAATGCAGCTGTTGCAATGAATTTTTTAACTTTTAACCTGTGCCCAATGATGGCAGTTACACATGCTCATTTTCTGTCACCTCTATGCAGCAAGGGAGTGCTGAAAGGAGCATGCAAATACTCCAGTAGGGTGGCACTGAAGCTTATTTAAGGATTCTGGCAAGGTGCCCTTCAGGTCTGGGGCAAGAAAACTGGATAGAGAAAAAGGCAGAATTTTGCAGTGAAGCATGGTGGTTGCTGTGCTCCTGTCTGCTTTTGCTTAGTGATAGACACTGTTTTAAGCCACAGGCAAGATGTGGGTATATCTGATAGTGAGTAAAGCATTACACAGCTCCCAGAGGCTGTGATGTCTGGCCATCACAGCATGATCAACCTATAAAAGCTATTCCAGCCATGTGTCATCAGTTCTCATTGCCTCTCCTCATTCTTCTGTGGTATTGCAGAGTAAAGCTCGAGAAGCTCATTTGTAGCTGTTTTTGTAGCTGATACAACTTCTGAATTACAGCAATTATTCTGCTAATCCCCTTTCCGAACTGAATAAATTCTCTCAGAAAGTAGCTAGGGTCATCTATACAAAGGAAGTGAAACTACCATCAAGAAAGCATCTTCTGCAAGATGCTGGGGATTACACCTTGTAGCTGTGCTGATCTAAGAACCCAAAGCAAATTGGACCTGCTACAAGTCTTGTGCTCCCTTCACTCTGTCTTTCATGAGACCCTGTTCTGAGACAATTCAGCTCATTAAACCAAACTAATTTGTCAAAACAAAACATAAATTACTTCCTGCAGCTCTAGAGAGCTGAATTGTTTGAGAGGGGTCTGTCCAATGCCAGCACCAAGGGAAGGAGGAATGTGCCTGTGGGAGCGGGAGGCAAGGGGGGAGCAAGGGAGATGTAGGCTGAAGAAGAGTGGGACTTGGCCTTTTTGGGAGTAGCAGGCTGTGAGATCATCCTGATATCTAATCTTTTTCCTTGTTAGTCATTGCCTTGGACTGGGGGTGTCATGACAAAACCTTTGTTGCTTTTGTTGTTAACCTTATGACATAAAGGAAGCATGTCTTGTTTCATGTAATTTCCTTCATGTGAACAGCCACCACAAATTCTGTGTCTCTTTCTGTTAGGGTCACAGCTAGTGACTTCCCAACAGCATTTGCTGTCCAATGAGAAGTTAGGAATGTAATGAATGGGAGGTTAGCACGATGTATACTGTCAAAATGACTACGCAGAATAAGAAGCAATCATTATAGGAAATATGCACTGAGAAACTCTGAGGAAGGGGATCACTTGTCTCAAAATCTGTTCTCCTCTTATGGCAATTCAGGCAAGGTCAGTGCAGCAATATTTGAATGTATATTTGTGCTAAAAAGCCATAAGCAATCAAATAAAAGTGTCAGTACTTGTCACTACTTGTATTTTCTGGACTGCTTATGTTGTGTTGCTTTTTCCTTGTCAACTAAACCTCTTTGGTTGGTAGAAACTGTGCTTCCACTGGGACTTTTGTCAGCCTAAGACCAGCGACATCTTTGTAGTATTCTATATGAAATACAGTCTGAGATTCACCAGTAGCCCAGCATGAAGCAGCAGCTTGTACTTTGTTAAACGCAGCTGCACTGTGCAATGGTTCCCCAGAAGAGAGCCTAATGCTGCAAAGTGGGGGTTTCGGTCTGAAACTTCTAGCACTTTGCAAATCATAGAATCACTGAATGGTTTGGGTTGGAAGGGGCCTTTAAGATCTCCTAGTTCCAACCCCTGTAGGGAGGGACATCTCCCTCTAGACCAGGTTGCTCAAAGCCCCCTCCAGCCTGGCCTTGAATGCTTCCAGGGAGGGAGTATGACATACACCAATCTTTTATTTCTAGACCTTAATATTTCATGTACATGTGAGTGGCTATAGTTATAGTCTGAAGTCCTAGAGTGGTCCCAGACAACATGTGTAAGGCTGCCAAGCAGGAATTGCAAGCACAATATATAGAATTTCACATTAGAGTCAAATAGACGTGCATGAATTCACCTAGCACTTTGTGTATTTGCACAACATAACTTTTGGTTACCTGGTTTGTGTACAGGTGCTCAGACGGTGTATGAGGAATGTCAGCAGTTGATTTAGTGAGAATATTAAAAAATAGGTTACTATGTCCATGCAAGTGCACTACTATGAATGCTCAGTGCTTGCCTATACACGTTAACTCTTCTCTTTCTGTACTCTTTAACATTCTGTACATGATAGCCTGTCTTCTAAATCACTGAACCTGTGAAAATATCCACAGAGCATTAATTTCACTCACCTCTCCTGAAGGAGCTCATCTGCCATTTGCAGAAGCCTTTTGTGACCTTCAGATAAAATACTTCATCTGCAGTAAAATATTATTATTATTGTTGTTAGCCTCGTGCTTTCAGAGGGTTTTATTGGAACCTGATGTCCTGCCAAAAGTAACACCCTGAGAATCTTTCAACAACTGTTCCTGGGTGTTCTGTATATTACTGCTGTTTTCTCATACACTGTCCCTGGGAATTTCATTCTCAGACTAGAAAAATGTCAGTTCTCTTCCTTCCGTGGAGGGGAAAAAAAAAAAAAGAGAAA
>VXAB01003171.1:309281-349674 GCA_013399175.1 Odontophorus gujanensis | reverse complement strand
GAAAAACAAAAAACAAAACAAAAAAAAAACCCACACAAAGCACAGTTGAGGCTTTATACTAAAATATTAGGCTAGTATTTTTTTTCTGGTGACCTATTATTCAGATTGCGCTTTTTTTTTCTTGAATTCGCTGCAAAACAGGTTAAAATCTTAACTAAGATTGATGTGAAAGATCTTGTAGCATTACACAAACATTTTGCAGAGCTGTGGATGGCCACTTAAAGGAAAAATGGAGGCAAATTGGACCCAGACATTCAGTCAGCAACTTTCAACCCTGCAGAGACAAAGAACCTTGAGGAACTAACTTTATAATGAGGAGCTAAAGTACAGCATAGCAGAAATTAAAGAGAGGCCCAAATCCCCTTAGTGACAATTGTGTTTTTCACAGATCTCCTGGGTGGATGTTGCTTTGAGAGACCTCTGGAAAGGGGTGTAGCAAATGAGGGCTTCCTAGGAGACCATACTGGGGAAGCAAAAGCCTCTGAGCCAGAATAAGAATGGGAGGAGACTGAAGCAGAATAACACTTTCTCTGACAGTTGAATGCCCAAATTCTGCAAATATAGTCATCTGAAAAGCACTCACATTCATCCACCGAAAGTACTCCACTTCTTGGAGTGGGAAGCAAACTTTTGCAGTAACTGGTTTCTTACGGTTCCTTTGTTAACTGCTTGTGGTGTTTACCCTGTAGTTTCTCACTTCAAGATGGCTGAGGGACAAAATAAGTGGGAACCACTGATGCAGAACAAATGCCCCGGGTTTCAATTGGGTTCACTCAGTCTGCATTTTATACTGCAGTTGGATTCTTAAAAGAGGGCAGCCAAAAAGCTCTGTCCATATGAACTCCTGTATATCAGGATGCAAGAGTTAAGGAAAATTAAGGAGAGAAGTAAAAAGAAAAGAAAAAAATGGCTGGGCTGTTCGTGATGGACTAGAATGGATGCTAGTGTTTTGGAGTGCCGTGTTTGCTGTGATTGTCATTACTTGACACAGGCTCAGAGAGGCACCTCGTACTGGTTCCTGGTTTTAGTTGTGTGCTAAAACATTTAGACACGTCTTGCACAAAGTAATGAAAGAGTATTGTCACTATAGTTCATTCGCTTCCTTTCTTGGTTTCTGCCTCCCTCAGCAGAGCTCCATGTCATTGGATCAGATGGGTTTTACTGACAGTACAGCGTGCAGTGTCCCTGTGAGGGTGTTCTGTGGTGCTTTTCTCTGCACTCACTACAGTCAGATTCCCTGCAAAACTGAAACAGATGCCATTGTGCCTCTTACTGCTTATTCACAGTTTCTTATATCCTGTCTGGGCAGCCTGATACCATATACCATATCCCAGCTGATGCTGAGATGATCAGAGAAGAGGAGTGAAATAAACATTTTTCCATCTATTACTATGATTATCACGATCAGGGACTATATTTACTTGACAGAAAGGCAAATATTCAGTGAAATCACTACAATTCTTCCTCTTAGTTCTCGCCCCTGGCACCAAACATTCCTGTTTTTGTTGGATATTTTGCAGAGGTTTTACCTGGTAATCTACCTTCTAAAGAAAGACTGCCTCAGAGAATACCTCTTCAGTCTTCAACCTTGAAGGCTTCCACTCAGCTGCACCTATTACATTTGAATGTAGTTATGAAGCCTTTCCTCTCCTTCCTTGTCCTTCCTACCTTAACTTTATACATCCTCCTAATACCTTAGTTCCTGCAGCAGTTAAGCACAGAATGTGAATTTCCCTCTGATCACAGGTAGCAACACGTTAGCGTTGACTGTGTACGTAGTACGGGTGCCTTGGGCAAAAGGCAGACCAAATGCTGCTTGGTAACAGATGCAATATTCCCACAGTTTTGGGCCCACAGGATATTATCTATAGTGCAACCAAGAGGAGTCATGAAGGCCTATCTGCCCTTCACAGTGCACTGGAAAAAAAAACGCAGACCTTCAAAGGACATAGATCTTCCCATGCAAAGATTGTGATCAGTAAATCACAGCCTTCCCTTAGTCTCTTTATTTCCTGGTCCTAAGACAAGCTTCCCACAGGTGTTGTTGCTCTTGTTTCTGCTTAATCTGCCTTACAACTATACCACCGGATAGACGATAACAAATGAAGAAGCAACTAATTGTGTGCAGGGCACTGATACATAATGTCCGTGGAAATGGCTCATATAGCAAAACCAATTACTCAGCTAGTTGCTGCCCCCTTATTTCTCAGAGCAAGTAAGGAGGATGGGGCTAGAGGCATTGTCTCCTGATGGAATGATAGCAGAATGCCATCGGGAACAGTATTCTCTCAGACTGCACCATCCAGGCCTGCATCCATTTATATCCAGTGTACTTCACAAAGGGATTTATGAAGTCTACAGACGCACATGGTTAGTTGTGCAGAGCTCGCAGTAAAGCTGAAAAGATGTATCAGTGTTATTTGCACTTGCACTACTCTCTTAGGGTTTAGTTGGCTGAACTTTACTTTTTGTATGTCATTTGACAACATGTAAAATGACAAAAAAATAAATAAAAGGGAGGAGGTCCAAAAAGCTGTGTTAGGGACACCAAAAACAAGTTCACATCGGATAGGAAAAAATAGGTGAGCAAAGGAAGGAAAAAAAATGTTTTAGATCACAATAAATGGGATGTTATCACTGGTGCCACAAAGGATTGGAGTGTATTTTTTAAGCTATTCTTTGCTGTCAGTGGCTGTAGAGACACCTTTCCCTGCATCTGGCCAAGCATCTGAGTCAGTTGCTCCCACAGGAGAGATAACGTCCCTGTTTGTACATTGTGCAAGTGAGGCAACAGGAAGCGCTTTAACATGACCCATTGGGCTCAGCCCCTGCCCCACCCCAGCTGTAAACACCTGAGTTCACCATATGCTGGCTCAAGTCTGAATCCTGAGCCCATTTCTCACCCAGGGATCCACAGGAGAGCTGCCATGTGGCCATGACCCAGGAAAATGACCACTCTAAGCCTCAGCTCAGTAACTGAGGTAGTGCAGAGGGGGCTGGAAGTGAATCAGAGGTCTGCTTGACTAGACATTTCTAACCAAAAGCTACCTTAATTAGTAGCTGCCAAAAGCTGTTGCCACCTGGTATGGAGTTGCCTGAGCCTGGTCCTAAGTTCAAATCTCTGCGTACAGATACAGATCTGCAGTGTGCCTGCAATGCTGTCCACATCAGAGCTGCCATTAGTTATCTTTTTTTCTCCATGGTCTCAGCAGAATAATTGAGTATTAGATAGGCCGAGATTAAACATCCCTCTTGCTACGCTTAGTTGCTCAGGCTAGGATGAAGCAGGGAGCTGCATTTTCTCTGATTTCTGGAGGTGTAGACTTTCAGATGTCAGTTCTCTCTATCCCCATATTTTGCTCACTAGCATGCATAATCTGTCATTTGTAGACTCTGAGCTTTGGCTGAATTTTCACCTGTCTCCCCAGGAAGGAAATAGGCCTCTGAGTTCTTCACCAGTTTTCTTTCTTTCTTCCCATGGTTATGCCAAGTTGTGAGCTTTGCAGGACCCTGGCCTTTCTTAAATCACAGGCATGAAAGAAGAAAAGTGATATCCTTGCACAACCAAAGCAACTCAAACCAAGACAAGCTCCAGCTTTTCCTGCTGTGCTGCCAAGCACCACACCCGGCTGGAGCTCTTTACTGGGCCAATTCTCCTGGCTGCAGGGCAGGAGGAGGGGACAGGCCTCTAATCAAGGACAAGACTTGCCTTATCCCTGATTTTTTTTTCCCTCCTTCATGATTTGCTTCTTTCATTAAGGTGTTTTTTTTGTTGTTGTTGTTTGTTTGTTTGTTTGTTTGTTTGTTTTGTTTTGTTTTGTTTTTCTGGAATACTGAGTTTTTTGCCTCCTCTGAGCATTTACTAGATTTTTAGTTTTGATAATCGGGTATCTCATTCCCCTAGGATCTGTATAGCTGTCCCTGGCTATGAGTAGTTTTCTCCCTTGAAATCTGTCACACTCTCATTTGAGGAGGACGGAAGAGGGGCTTTTATTGTGCGGGTGAATTTTGCCCATCCCTCTCTGGATCTGAATAGGCCAGCATTATTTCACAAGTGCTAAATCCGCTCACAATGGTTTTTAACGCTGAGCTGCTGAGCCAGCTGAACAGCAAACACCAGAGGGGAAACCACATTTCGTGAGCACTTCAGATTCCTTCAGACCCTACATGCAGCCATTAAGAGTAAAGTAAAAGCCCTTTGACACAACTCCCTTAGGCAACCTTTTCACAGCTACATGCCAAAAAATGGGGACTGGCTAAAGATTTGGTCCTAGATCAGCTCCCTGGAGTCTAGTACACGGAGATGAAAATGGAGCTCAAATCTGTTTCTATTAAAAGGGGGAAAAACAGCAGTGTATTATATTTTCTTGTGACATATTAATTTTATGCTGGATGTCTCTCTCATAACTGTGGATTGGCAGTCAAGGTATTGCCAAAGGCTAAACATGAGAAAAAACAGTTGTGTAGGAGTGGTTTTAGTTGTATTTCTGTTTGTATATGTGTTCCTTACTTATAATTTAGGAAGAATCTAGATTGCATATCTCATGATCTTCTCGAATCATTCCAGAATAACTAGATATTCAACTAAGATGACCAGTCAAGGAAAATCCAAGAATGGGAATAATTATCCCATTGTAATAATATGGATGAGGGCCTATGTAAAGAATCTGCCATTTCTGTCTCTGTCCAGACTCAAGATGACAGAGGACTTAATTTTTCCTTGGAAGGAGACATAATTGCATGTTCCCTAAACAGGCTATTTCACAATGATGTGAGTTATCTTAGATACTTAGTGATGGAGGTTTTCTAGTCCAGACAGTCTTGATAGAATGATTATCTTGAGTAGTTGCATTGAGGGAGCAATAATAATTGATGGTGGTGGTAAGGATGAACCTCCTGTCATATAGTGCTCCAGTTTCAGTCAGTAAAAAAGTGTAACCACAGCCTGAAGTCACAAAGAGACATTAAGAAATGTTTGATCTTGAAACAGCTGAAAAAGGGTTCAAACTTAAAATAGAATAGTAGTATCAAGAACATGTGATCATCTTGAGTCATAATTTATGTTTAATTTAATTTAGTTTGCTTCACTTTTGCTTTGGTGCTTGCTTCCTACATCAGCATGGCTGAACATGACTTTAACTCCACCAAAAAAAAAAAAAGATGCAAACACAGCTGTGTGCCTGGGCTTTTGGAAGCCTGTCAGCAAAGTCTGTTTCCAACTGATGCTGAAGTTACAGCAGGGTGGAAATTGTGTTTGCTCTGTTATTGACAGCTTCAATTAATGTTTTGCTTTACATTGTGTGAAGTAACAAGGTGGTCTCTGATGACTAAATGCAACAACTTTTAACAATAATTCCTCAAAAAATAGTGGATATTAGGACTTCATCGAGTGAAAACGAGAGATGGAACAACAGACCACTCTGCTGCATGACAATTCACCTGTTCAGTCAAACAGAGACAATCTGTTCTTCCTTTCTGCTTCTGTCAGTTTCTGTATGCTTGTCCTTGGGTACACCAGTGGTCACTCTGCCTTGACTTGCCAGTCTGTAAAATAGGCAAGGAAATGCTTGTTTCTTCATGCACGGGCTGGGAAGTTAAATCCACTGGTACTTACAAAATGCCTGGAAAATTAGGGGCAGTGAGGTTGGCTTTCGCACAACTTCTGTGGAGTATTTCAGTGTTTATATTTTCTACAGATATGAACTTTCAGAAAAACACATGTTACAGTAGAATGGTTGACTGCTCTTTGACTCTTTTCAGACTGGTAGGAGCAGTTATTTTTTTACATATAACTAAGGTCTGTGGTGAACTTGGGTTTTTCCTCCTTCCCCCCAAAAATATTACTTTGAGTTGTGTGGCTACAAAGGGAAAAGTTCTGCAAATACGCATAAATATTTGCAACAATTATAAAGAAAAAGAAAAGAGCCCGAACAGTCCACAAACCAGCACAGCATCTCATTTTTGTGTTCTCATTTCTCTAAAGTAGCTGGCAGGATTCCCCCAGAATTTCCAGCGCTTGCTGAACCTTGACCCAAGAAGCTTCATGAGAAATTTCTTCCCTATGGGTTATTTTGGATTGAAAATTCTAAGATCCCAAGTAGAAAGGTTTTCACAACTATAATTATAGAAACACACCAGTGATTCGTGTAATCTGATGAGGAATTATAATTTGCCTTCTTCAAGTGTGTGTGTCAAGGTGTATGGTGATGTGAATCTTGCAGCATCTGCAGTTGGGCTCTTCCATCATTCTGGTGTCCAATTCAAGTTTGTGTTACATGTTTACATACCCGAAGCAACCCAGATTTCAGTAGTGTTCAGTTTCTTGGAGCTGGTTTCTTCTACTCCCTTTTCTCAGAGAGAGTTTTATAAACATTTGACTCACAAGCCAGGGATGGGGAAACGGCAGTGAAAATACCCACATGCTGTTTCATATTTGGAGAAGTTCATGCTTCTGTGTGGGTGTTAATGTATACATGCAGCGTCACCCATTGCAGGTTGCCAGAAGAGAGGCATGACACACGAATATGGATTTTTCAGGAAGGGATGAAAAATGGTAGCTTAGGCTGAGGTCTTCTATTTTTACTGGCTAAATGAGAGGAAGACCTGTACCTGTTTGTTCCAGTGAGTATGAACAGAGAAGTATGAGTCAGCTATCAGACATAGGATGGAATGAGGCCAAACGAGGCAACTTTTTTTTTACAAGAGATGTGAAAATTGATTGATTTAGCAGGGTCTTCATACTGTAGGGGGCTCGGTGGGAGGCTTTGATGTTGGCCAACAAGGAAAACCATTTGTTACCATTACCATAACCAGGCCATGGATTACCACTAAATAAAAGTGGTCCACTCCCTGTGCGCTCAAAGACTAAAATCTACAGGTTGCAAGTGTGGGGTATGCTTGTCTATGTGGAACAGATGGGGCCCTTAAAGGGCTGATGAGGGGAAAATGGTGGGATGAGAAGGAAGGGGGATGCTCAAGGGTGGCTTCCATCCTCCAAATGGGGTGCACCAGTGATGGTTCACTGCCACCTTTGGCAGAGCATACGGCCTCCACCATACAAAGACCCATGTGTCTCTCAGCCTCTGGCATGGTGCAGGCAGCATCTTATCACCTTCTGAACTGCTTCATGTCCTTCCTGTACCCCCTAGGAGGCCCACACTTCCCATGCCTGCTCCCTCACTCCTACCATGCTTCAGTTGTATGGTATTTGTAAAGTAGACAGAAATCTATTATTAATATAATAATATCTGAATCCTACCCTATCCCTAAACCCAGTGTAAGAACTGTTTCTGACAGCAGTCCCTCATACTCTTCTGCAAGAGGTCACTGCATGCCCGCTGTTTCCATAAGAGCAGACTTACCAAGTGGTTAGTCCAGCTAATTCACTACTTGATATATGTTCTGTCAACATCCCTTGACCTTCTCTACCTTTACATGCAGAGTTTCAGTGTGGACATGGTTTGCCAGCATGAGATCGAACTCCCTTTTTCACTACAACACTGCTACTTATCTTTCCCCCACCCCTCAAGAAGGTGGAGTGCCAGGTACCAGGTCACCCTCCAGTGTGTAAGGCCACTGATTTCTGTGGGATCAATCTAATGGCATTTTTGACTGTACATGTACCCCATTTTCACCAGGTAGCCTGAAATCTATGGTAGGTTCAGTTCTTCAAGATGAGAAAACACCTTCCCTATGTTTGGAACAGGCATAAATGAATGTTCTAAGTGGGAAGTCTGTGTTCAGTTAGAGCTGGTGGGAGGAATGTACAGGGGAGAGGAGAAATGCCGCGTCTGGCTGGAGAACAAAGGACCAGTTAGTACTGGCCGTAAGAAAAATCTCCTTAGTGTCCTGTTGTCACGCCGTCTGTCCACTAGTGCCAGAGTTGCAGGTCTCTGGAACCATCATGGACTTTGCATGCCACTGCCACTGCCACTGTCAAATGAAGAGCATAGGATCATTCTCACTCCTAAGTGTGACACCATATTTCACATCTGCCTTCTGACTGACTAGGCATGTTGAATCATCACCTCAGCCTCTAGCTAGCCCTATAAAGGCTTTAGTCTTAAGCAACAGTCTGAAATCTTACAGTCTGAGTGACATCCACTAGTGAGAGCAATCATCATTACAGTTTGGACATTCCCTGCTTCTTCCTTGGGCTACACTCAGTCTTGGACCTTCAGCTAACTGATCTGAAACAAGAGGCAGCTTCTGCTGAGAGGAGAGAACCTGCTCCCTCCCTGTACTCTCCTGGCCACACAGTCCTACCCCTGCTGGGTGTTGGCACTTGCCTGATCCTTCCAAGAACCAGTTCAGCACAGAGGAACAGAAGCTCTGGCAAAGAATGATGAGTTTTCTCCTTGTTTAAATCTCTGAATCAGCTTTACCAGGGTCATATGAGTGACAAAGGAGATGGAATGCACTCAGGGAGTGGGGAGCAGGCTCCTGCTGGGAGGGTTGTGGCAGCTGGGCTAGTGTGGTTAAAAACGTGGTGAAATAAGTTCTCAGGTGCTTGATGACTGAGTTGCACACACCGCAGGAGTGACTCTGGAGCACTCGAGATTATCTTTCTGAAAGGTGCTCTCTCACTGCAGACTGCTGTCCAAACGCAAATCACATGGGTTGTCCCAGAACCCAAACAACACTACTGAAGTCCACTGGGGCAGGGACACTGCTTGGCTGGGGCTGTTGTATTGCCATCATTCTAGGAAATTGCTAAATGAGGGTAAAGGTCCTCCAGCACTAGAAAGCATAAGCTGGCTGTATCTGCAGAAGCAGGCAAATATGTGCCCAAGCCAGGAACTTGTAAGCACGTCACAGCCTCGAGGCACACGCTAAAGCCATAAACAAAAATGCAAAACCAGACGTCTAAGACACTTGCTGCTTTCCCTCTTCAAGCCTAGGCTGAAAGTGGGATGTGGGAGATGAGTTTTACGGCACTAAGTGGGACTTTCCAATTGTTTTGTGGGCATTTTGGAAAAGTCCCCGCTACAGTCAGGCCTACAGCTAACTCTATTCATCTGCCTGTTTCAAATCTTCCTGCTGCTGACCTGGTCAAAAACTAAGTGCTGGAAGTAAATTATCCAAGGATTTAACCCCCCTTTTTGTCTTCCTCCTTTCAAGATGCTTGTAAACCTGTCTTTCTTTCTGCAGATGTACGTAGCATTGCAAGTATTCTCCAAACAACCTCTGCCAAAAAATTTCAGCACGGGGGCTCTTTCCCAGAATGATTATTTTATCTGTTTACTCTTTTTACTTTTGATGTATGAATGATTCCCTACATGGTGATGTATTATTTCTGCTTCTCATCCCAGAGGATTGTAATTTTTTTTAAACCAAGGAGTAAGAAACTATAAAAAGAAAGAAAGAAGCGGCATGCGCGATGTAGTCCCTTTTGCAATATGAATATGGATGGCATTCATCCAGTGCACATCCTTTAAACGCCCACTTACACAGAACACAGCATTCATTCATGAATTAGAAAATATTAAGATACAAACCTAACAAGAGCCATTTAGAGTCAGCCCCAGCCTTTGCTCCATTTTGCAGTATTCATCTGGGACTCTGACAGACGTAGCTGTGGAAGCAGTGTGTGAGTGTTACTGACTTCAGCCGTCTGCAGACCTTCCCCTTGTTGCTGTGGTGGGAGGGGTAGAGCGGATGTCGTCTCTGTTGCTCCCATTCAAAGCCTGGTACATTAGCTTAAATCACTAGTGAAACAGGGTTGTGTTAAGATGCCAAATCGTGAACTGCAGCAGCTGAGGCACACGGCTGGACAGATTGAATGGGCCTTTTGCTGCTGAAAAGAACAGACCTGTATAGCCCGCGCCTCCTCCCCCTGTCCCCCCTACCCTCCCCCTGTGAATCAGGGGAAGAGGTGGGAGTTAGGGGAACTTCTATCATGAACAATTGCAGATAAATGAGCCAGAATGTGACTATCAAAGCCAAGCTACTATTCTAACTTGCAAGCCCTTATATGCTGAAGGAAAAAGAGCCTGGTGATAGGACCTTGTGGGCTGTTTTCTTTGTTTCTCTCTCAAATGTGTTTTTTCTATTTAAGAACGCTCTGTTGTTATATCTCATCATGTTACTGCTCTGCCTGCATGCTTGCTTGTCAGTGGCAGATGTTTGGTAGGGGAAGGTGAAACTTTTGCTTGGAAACCACAAATAGAAATGTCTGGTAAGAAATATGTATAATTTAAATTAATTCATGTTAAAGTGTCATCTTTTGATAGGTGAACAAATATTTTTAATTAAAAGATTTTAAGTTTTATCTTAGCATTTGGCTAGCTGCTGCAGATCTGATGAAGCTGTTCCACCTTCATGTGCCTGTTTTTGTCCTTTCAGTGACCCACTGTGTAATTTGAGGTTCTGTCAGTCTTCCTAGAAGTCAGAACTGAAAAAGAGAATCCTTTGAAACATACTGAGTAAGAAAATGTTTTTTTTTTTGAGAAAGTGGATTAATGGCAAATACTTCTTACTGGTAAAAACCTGTCCTAGGTCTCACTGATGGACAATTGGCATACATCTTCTCTAATTGCAGCCTGGTCAGTAACTTGGGTTATTGCCTGTAAGATGCTGAGGAGAGTATTTATTTTTATCCTGCCATTGGTCATGGGATTTGAAAGTATCTTTTTTAACTTGCAGAACTGTAAATATTGTGTTGATCATAGCACCCTCCTGACCTCTTCTCAAAGCTTGCTCCAATATTTGGCTTTCTGACCTGCTCCAGGAGATGGCAAATTCCTCAGGCTGACACCACCCAAGGGAGGGAGTGTCTCTTGTCAGGGAGACTTTCAATTTTGCTGAGTGAGCTTTTCTTTCTCATTATTTAGGATAAGCAAAAATGCTGGGAACCAATTGCTTGTCCTTAGAACCATTAAAAATCTTGATCACCTCTTCTAGCTCTCTCCTGTGCTGGGTTACAGGCTCATATTATTTCCATTCTCTTGTCTCCTGTCAAACCTGTTTGTACAAATGTGTAAGAAATGCTGGGACCCTTTCCCTATAAATACACAGTTGTGTTTCTAGGTTTTATGCCAGCCAATATTCCTGCCTGTTCCTGTCACTCCATCTGGAGCTCCTGAAGAAGGAGCGAGTCAGGAGTCACCTCCCTGCAGCGTACAGTACACATTCCCACAGCTGGAAATGTCCAGAAAGACACCTGCTCTGCATTCCGTGCTCTGAGCAGGGCTCAACAGAAGCTTTTAAATGGACTTTCTACTGAAAGACTTCTTCTTCCCCTCTCCACTGATCCCTTTAACTCACACTTCTTAAATCACAAGACACCAGAACCTTCTGTTTGCTTCAGCAGAGCAGTTGTGCAATGTACTTTACCTCCCCTGCCAGGACTGTGTAATTCCTAGTCATGAGTATGCACTTGTCTCTGTTTCTGGTGGCTTCACGAAGTCACTTTAAGCTGTCACAAAGAAAATCTCAGTAGTGTAAATTTTATTGTGTCATCCTATGTAGAGATGGATAGAAACACTCACAGAACCATAGAATCACTAAGGTTGGGCAGACCACTAAAATAATCTAGTTCAACATCAGCCCATCCCCATCATGCCCACTGACCACGTCCCTCTGCATCACAGCCGCACAGTTATTGACCACCTCTGGGAACAGTGACTCCACCACCTCTCTGGGCAGCCTCCACCTCTTCCTGCTCTAGGAACAGATATGTATACTCTTTTCAATTTTGTAACTCAAGGAAACTTTGTCCTTCTGTCTTTATTTACTTTTCTGAGTGTTGTCAAGTCTACTTCTGGCTGATAGTACTGAGAATCACTTTTGGCTCTTCATAACCTCACGATGGAATGGCAGAGAAAAGTCTGACTGTGGAAAAATCTAAAATCCAGATTTTTCAGCAGTTTCTGAGCATTTTAATCTGTGAAGTTGATTTTTTTTTTTCATCCATGGATAGTGCTAAAAATCCAGTGTAGACCTGAAGCTGTTCGTTGTGTGGGAAGATTTATTATAAAAGGATTTAATTTTATTTTTTATTTAGCATAATCTTTTATCCTCTTTGTCCTCTGTCCCCAGTTCCTGGCTTAGTGATGTCTTTATTATTCCCTGGAAAAGTTTATCCTCTTTCTTCCTGAGTGCTAAACAGAATGTATTTTCACCAACTGTCAAAGGTACCTCTGCATATTACTCAGTTATGGTGACTGTCTCTGAACTTAGCTGTTCCAAGATTTTATAAAGCTGCTCTGCACCTCATACCTTTGGGGGAGGTCCTGCAGGACCAGATAACCACTGCCATTCTTTCTAGCCCACTGATCTACCACTGGGATCATGGCCTTGATTATTCCCAATGGCACACACCTTACATTTTATTCTCTTTGATATGGACCAAAGAATTAAAAATTGAGCCGCCAGGTGGACTTCCCCGCTTTTAATTCTGAGAACAGTTTAATCTGTTACAGACAGAAAAATCAGCTGCAAAAATTTGGACCCTGCTGCCAACCTCCCCCAGGCTGGAAGCTGCACCCCAGGCAGTGAGTGCTTCACACTCTGCCCTTCTCCAGCGTTGTCCCAAGCACAGATTTGGGCTTGAACTTCAGATGGATGTTTATGATCTGGGGTTTTGATTCCATTTCATCTCTAAAGTTTCTTTTTCCAAACCCTTGGGCAGTTGCCCTTTCCTAGAACACACGCTGAGCACGAGAAACACCCTTCTTAAAAAACACAAATACTCAGAAGAGGAACACGGAGAACTGAAAGGGCTTTATCAAGAAGTGTTGTTTCTCTACAAACCCTACATAGGAAACCCTGGCCTCTGCACTCCCGCAGCATTTGCTGTATTTATTTCTTCTCCTTCCCTCCAGATTGGGAACACTTTTCTGCCAAACAGAGCAAGGCTTTGTGAGATGAGGAATGGCTCGGAGTTTTGCAGCTTGTAAAGTATGTGCTGCCTCCTTCTGAGAGCTGACGCTCCCTTCTGCCCCTGCTGCCCCCCAGTGCAGCCCTTCTTAGCAATTCCCCTCTTCTTACCCTCTTTCAGGCAGAGACTCTTAACTCCTGGAGGAGCAGGGGCAGAGCTAGTTTCACTTCAAAGGAGAGTAGAGGCAAAAAGCAGCAAGTGAAACTGGCTGCCGGAACAGAGAGCAGAGTGATAGAAGGGGTGGATGTATCCCCTGGAGCGGAGATCTTCCCTCCCGCTTCTCCCTCCCCAGCTGTTTCCCCGAGATGGACTCACTTGCAGGTTGATGCTCTCCCCTTCCGAGGCCATCCTGCTGCCCCCAGCTCCCTTCCCTGCAGACCGCACGAGGAGCGGGGCACTCTGCAGTCCCGGAGACTCGCTCCTTGCTGGACCAGGCCGCTCAGCTGCTGGAACAGACCCACTATTCATCGGCTGCAGCCGGCCGCCCGCCTTGGCATCGGCTGGGGGCTGAGAGAGGGGGTGGCAGCCAATGCTGCATTGTCCAAGCAGCGTGTGGAACAAGCGTCCCTCTTAGACTTTCCATGACAGTCGTGCTCATGACGTGTCCGTGCTACCTCTCGGAGCCCAGCTGAGCCTCATGAGCTCACTTGGGCTGGGACGACAGGGTTGCAGCCAGTGTACCAAGCGGTTCCTGGCGTGGGCTGCGCGGCTCCCCAGCTCAACCCAGCTCATCAGCATGCGGCTGAGAGGGCAGATGAAAAACTAACGGGTAAAGAGATTAGGTACAGAAAGTTATGCCTGCTAGCTGCTCCCACAGCAAAGATATTGTTACGACTGAGGTAAAATTTCCACTTCGCTCTGTTTATAGTCACTTCTCATTTCTCTCCCTAGCCAAAATGCTCTTCTTTTTCCCTCCCCGACACTTTTTCTAACTTCAATTTGATATGTCTGATCCTGGCTGAAATCAAATTCTGCTTTTTACTTAAGTGAAAAACAGCTACAAATGACACTGGAGTGGAAACATATGCAGTCAGAATCAAATAACAATGTAGGAAAATAAGTTTTAATTAGGTGGAATGCTTAGGCAGAAAAATCAGTGCAATTCTCTAGATACCAGAGTAATTCTGTCGTTTTGTACCACCTGTAAATCACATCAGCTTCTTTGGCTTTTTGAAGGACAGCTTCTCTAGTCACAGTAGCATGAAAAATGTATGGTAAGTAATATATGCTGCTTAAACAGTTTAACCAAATGCATGTCCTAGTGCTCCAGCCTTATAAAAAGTGCTGACAACTCTGTCAGTAGGTGATCCTGTTGCATTGATGCTTCCCAGCAAAAGGCCTGGTTTTGCAGTGATAATACCAGTGCTTAGTACTGCAAGTTCATTTCAAAGTGCTGATGAATTTAGTCCCCCTGCATTTCTCTCAAATAGCTTTTCTTTTATTCCTTGCAGATGTATAGGCTGAAGGAGTGAGATATATCTAGTGAGCAAGGTAATACCATTCAGAAAACAGGATGAGGACGTGCCTCATCTGACCTTTAGCCTGTGGCTCTGCAGCAGCTTGAGCCCACCTTGGTCAGGGATGATGCAGCCTTGCCCAGCTCTCACCCTTCAGCTCTGGTTCACCCTTGGGCTGACATCAGGCAGCTGGGAGCTGACCCAGCCACACACATACCTGGGGCAAGGAAAGGGACAGAGACATAGTTCCTATGGAGAAAGGCTTCTGCTACTGCCAAATTATCTTTCACTACATTACATGTCTATGTGGAATTGATCAAGCTTACTTTCACTGGGGAGCAATTAATTTTGAGAGATCCTACTCCCTTAAGTCTGTTGGACCATGTGGAGGGCCCACCTCCCTGGCTATTCTGACTTGCAGTATAAGATAAAGCAACAGCAGTTCTTCTTCTGGAAAGATGAGACAGAATTGTCATTTGGGCGCAATCTGGGTCCCTGTCCAACAACCTGACAATCTAAACCAACTTTTCTTCTAAAGCAAATGACAGAAGTGACAACAAATGGCTTCTGTATTCTTGCTTCTGTTTGTTTTGATAACGCAGTCAGCTTTTAGATTTAATTTTGTTTTCTGAATGACACACAAGACTTTGGTTCACTTAAAGGATACACTCTACTTATGTGAATTTAAGTATGGCTGATTCTGTAATCACAATGAAAGCCACCTTCAACTCCTACTCTTGAATGAGAGACTATGCCTTGTTGTTAGTGAAAAGCTTGCTTAAATGGAAAACAAAAGTGAGGGGCTACTCCTTGCTCTTTTTCAGCACCTGTTAGCTTTTTTTTTTTTCTTTTCTTTACTGAAAAGTGCATTTAATCCAAAACATAGGTAACTACCTGCTGATGTTGCTGTCCTGATAGGAGTCTATGTGCTAACTAAAAACTCACTGTAAGTACACTGTTGCAGAGATGAAAATATAGATATTTACCTGTTTTTATTTACTATTCTTAGCACAGTCTAAAAAAATATAGTTGATGAGTTTATAAATAATATATTGTTAGATATATAGTATATATAGATAGATATATAGTATATATATAGATATATATATTGCTATTTATATAGATAAATAGATAATTTGCACTGGATGTGTGTCCACTGTGTTTGTTGAGGCCACTCCTGGGAGTCACGAGGAGTTCATGCTGTGCAGGTTTTTTGTGAGCACATCTCCAACAAATGACCCGTGAAGTCTGGCCAAAGTTTTTGAATCCCTTCACATGTCACAGGCTTAAAAACAAGTCCAAAATAGCTTTTGGTGGTCAGACAGGAATGAAGTATCCATCTCTTTACTTGATAGATAAACAAAAATCAGTAGTGAGGTAATTTTGGATGAGGCTGCTTGGTATGTAAGAATGTACCTTTTTAAACTATTTTTCTTCGTACTTCATATTCTAAATGCTATGCTACTTTTTATTTATTTTATTTTTTTTTATTTCCTCATGCTCTCCAGAGAGGTATTGCAAGAGCAATAGTCTTGTGCCGTGTCCTCCAACTACCTACAGAAATCAGTTACAGCTTACAGTAACTCTTGTGTCCTTCACTTCTGTCAAACTAGATTCCCAATTCACTCTCCCAAGATAGCATGAAGGAGTTTTTCTGCAAAGCATGTTAGTAGTAATGGCCGTAGCAACCACCCTTGGAGTATCTGGAGCCAAACATAGTAGAAAGAGAAGACTTCATACAAAAACATTCTTCTTGGAAGTTATTTGTATATTATCTCTAACAGCAAAGCTCAGAACTGGAAAATGTGAGGAGAGGGAGGTAGGTTTATTTCAACTCAAATTGGAATAGCATACTGAGAATGAATGCCTCCATGAACACAGATATAAATAAGATTTTCTTGTTCCTAAATTTGATGACAAAGGATTAATTATCTTTCTAGTGATTGTTACAGTGCCAGAACACATCAGTGTCTTGGTTCAAAGATTAAAGTATAGAAAACGCAACGCTACTCCTGAAAGAGATTGTGACTTGAGTGACAGCACTCACTAGCTTTAGGCTTAATGATACCTGCTCTTCTGTGTTTGTCCCACAAGATAAGTGGGAGACCTCCAAAACTTGACTGTTTTTTGTTTGGTTAGAGTCTTTGGTGATATGTACGAGAGATGAATGGGGAAAGAGCAGTGTTCCTTGAAAGGAGGGTGGGGAGCAGCTGAGGCATGACGAAGAACAAGTATACGATTTCCCTTGCAAGTTCAGCCCACACTAGCTGAGAGCAGAGGGAGAGCACTGCAGAACAGCCATGTTCCCCTGGGAGGGAGCATTCATGGTAAAGTTGCTCATTACCACCCCCGTCATCCTTCCTCCCATATGCCAGCCAAACTGCTTGTGCAGCCACCCAAGAAACCAGACAGAAGAATTTATTCCAGATGGAAAAAAATACATATATTTGGCCATTTTTTTGGCTGGGATCAAATCTCTGACCTGGTTCTGCACATAACTGCACAAACACTTGTGCTGGCAATAGCAAGGGTGCCCAGTGGGGAATGGAAAATGCTGCTGGGAGTGGAGAAGGGTGGGGACAAGCCGGTTCAAGCAGCATTGCTGCTGGATGTGTAACCATGGCATAGCAGTGCTGGTGCCATCAATGGGGCTGGCCAGTGCTGAGGGGATGTGGGAAGAAGAGCTGCAGTTCTCAAGCCTCAGAACTGTCCTGCAGAGACTGCTGGCAGCAGAAACTTACGCTGCCCAAAGATTGATATGAGAATTTCTCTACTACATCACTCTCAGATTTCTTGTGGTGCTTAGGAGAGAACCATAACCAAGACCACAAGAGTTCCTGTAGGACAGCTACACTTCTAGCCAAGCAAATAACAGGGCAACTTTACTTCTTATCCCTTCCCAGGCCTTGATTTTGTGTTGTAAAAGTGGCTGTATTTTGTCTTTGAGACAAGCTCTCTCCAGGCTGTAATTTTGGGCCACCTCTTCACTATATCAAGAAAAGAGGATCCTCACTATCTGTTATGGGTGCGTATCATCTGAGAGGATATGAAAAGAACTTGATTTGTTTGGCTTTACAGAATGAAAAACAAGAGGGACCCTGATGCCATCTTCTAAGATGGAAATTCTCAGAGAGATGGGAGAACAGCATTAGCACAGGAACTAATCAATAAACTGGCCAATAAAAATTAGTAGCTTAGAAATTATAAGAAGGTTCTTCGCTGCCTATGGGAAGATAAGCCAGCCAGCAAGAGTAATAAGGACTAGCAACTAAACCAGCATGGAGATGGAGATCACTTGGCCTACTGAGGTGATTACCTGGTATCGTAGAATCACAGAACCATAGAATGACAATGAGGTAGCACATGCCACAGCAGAAGTTAAGACAAGCAACTGTATATAGCCAAAAGGTCCAATTTTATTTTTATTTTTTTTTTGTACTATATTCAGAAGTATTCTTCCCATTGTCTTTCAATGAATGGTAGGGTTCTAGCTCCTAGCTGGCAGGGCTAGCATCACCTCTAACAGGAGAGAACCACAGAGCATAGTTGGAAATGTAACAATTATAAGGAAGGTACTGGAGACTGAGAACACAAAGATGCAAGCATATTTTGAAAATTCTCCCAAAAGGGTAATAAATGAATATGTACTTATCCAATGAATCATTAAATTATAAGAAAGCAAAGCTAGGAAGGATTTTGAATGGTCACAGCAACTGCAGCCCAGTGGTGCTTGTCCCATTAGCACAGATGTTGCCCCAGCCTGCTCCAAAATCATTCCACATGTGGAGATTTCCAAGGCGTCTCATCCAAGTGCCTCAGTATCACAACTCTTACAGCTATAAATGTTTTTGCTAAAGCCCAACTTAATAGATAAATAAATCAGCCTTGCTACAGTTTTAGCCTGTTAACTCTTATCCTCTCCATGTGGGAGAGAAAAGATTATTTCCTTCCTCTTTGTTGTGGTGGTTTACATTTTTGAGGACTGTTATCATGTCTTTTTTCAGCCTTCTCTGTATTTAAGGAAACAAAAATTCTTCTGCCGTTTCCTCAGAGATTATATTTCAGAGATCACCAAGTGTTCTTGTTGCTCTCTGAACTTTTGTCAATTGAACAATTGGAGAGCTTTGAGCTGTTGGCAGCCTGCCTTCATTTAGCACAGGTGAAAACAGTCATAGTGATGCAAGGGAGAGAAATAATAGTGGAATAATCTTTGTATTCGGTCTGATCATAGGAGTCTAGGGCACAGACTGAAACTTTTGAGGGATCCAACTAAGAGTGAATTTTCTGTCTGTCCTTGAGAGAAAATCAGTAATTCCAGTAATTCCATTCAGACAGGATGTGTGCTAGACAAGGAAGATTCTTACAGCACTCTCCAAATTTTTAAAATGTTGTGGTAAGCCACTATCAGAAAGGGAGAACAGACTGAAGGTGGATCGGGCTGTAGGGAGCCCAAGGTCACCTCCTGACCACCACCTGAAGGTCATGTATCTAAGTGGCTACTGATAATTCCCAGAAATCCTAGCAGTTGGGGCTTGCTTTGGCACTCAAAAGAATAATTTGTTCTCATTAGTTCAAACAATTTGAACTCATTAGTTCAAGACAGGCCAATCCCTGAAACTTCTTCAGCAGTGGTGGGTCAGCAGGCATGCACGTGTGCCCGTGCACGCACAGAGGCACACACCCCTGTTACGTGATCATTGCTAATGTTGCGTGGTCCTTCACAGTCATAACAAATTCTTTTTTTCTGAGTCCTGTGATTACCTAACCATCACTGTGAAACTTCAGAACCAGAAATTTGCTGCTGTCTAAACTTCCCTGTGGATATTTCTACTGACTTCAGTGCTTTCAATCTTGATCCACATCTGAGTTGGGCCTCAGTAGCATTTCTTAGCCTTGCTGTGCCTGGCAGCTTTGAGAGCCATTTTCCAGCGTAATGTTCAGAAAGTTAGGCTAATTAAGACTCTTGCATGTTTCTTTGCTTTTCTTCTGGAAGTCTCTTCTGAGTCTGGCCCTTGGGAAATTGCCAAAGTAAGGACTTTTTGCCCTTCTTGCCCCTTTCTGTACACTACTCTTCCTGATGTCCCTCTTGGCCTGAATGGAGCCTTTCCCAAATCTGACCCTAAGCAGAGCTTGCCATGGGTACATTTCCTACTGTGAACAAATGCTGTGGAGCTCCCAGTGTGCCAGTAGCACATCATCTGTATGCCATTTTCACAAGGGCCTAGAACTTGAAACTCAAGTTATTGCTTGCACAGGGTAATTCAGAATATCCAGATCACTCTTATTCACTTCAGCTGGAGCTAATATATTACATTTAGCAAAAAGTGAACCTACTTCCTTCAACTAACTCATCCAGCTAAGTCTCCCAGAGCCCTGAGAGCTGACCTAAGGGTGATTGAGGGGTAGGTCTGGAAATGACATGGTAATAGTCTGCTTATTCCCACCTTAACACTACGTGCTGGCTACAAAAGACACCCTCAGCCTTGCTTACTGTCTCCCTTCCCCCATCTGTGTGCTCCTGACAGAATTCCCAAATAAACCTTGAAACCCACTATCAGTTGTAAAACCTCTAATCAATGAAAGACACAGGAGCCAGTAATATGAAACCCTTTGCCTCAAGATCTCAGTGCTTCTCCACTGAACATCAATCTTTGAGGTCAGGTATTTGAGCTGCTGTTTGGTTTGATGCTCGATGAATGCAAAGTCAAACAAGGAACAAGCCTGAGTGGGTTTACAAGGCAAGCAGCATCCTGACTCCTAGCAAAATGGACACTAGAAGGGCATAACTGGGTAGGAAAGCACCTGGAGGACAGACAGCGGGGAAACACAGGAAGAAATTTTGTTTGAAGGGACCTGGAGCACTGCTTTGTTCCCAGGTATTGATGAAAAACGGGCAGCTCCAAAAGAAATGACTGCAAGTAACAAAAGACATAATTTGCAATGAAGTGTTTTAAGAGCAAAGCATGTAAAAGGTAGCTAAAGATAATGCCTCCCACAAAGCCCCTCCAAGTCCACAGAATGTCCTCTTGTCTGAGATGAGCTTGAGAGCAGGCCAGAAGGGAGAGACGGTGAGGGGAGGGGGAATTCTGCTCATGTTTGAAGCAGGGAAGAGGGGTTATTCAGAAAGGTAAAACTGTATCTACAATGGGATGGACTTAAACCAGCAGCACTTGGCTATTAAAGGAAAAAAGACAAGTTTTTGGTGTCATGTCTCTGGGAAGTGAAAGACCCATGTTTTTGTAGTGATTTAGCTCTGGAAAGTGTATTGCAACAACAACAAAAAATGGATTTCTTACAGTGGAAGGTGGGATTAGGAAACTTAACACCACCGTCATATCTGTGTCTTCTTCGGTGTCCTCGTGCTTACTTGCTGCTGGGTTCCAGAGGAAAACAGAATTTTAAGTCCCACAAATAATTTCTGTAGGGACATTTATGGTTACGCTGTTCCTCCCTGATAGGATCTTACCCGCAACAAACGGAGATGAAGAGGTTTTAATGTCTGCTCTCTTCAAACAGTTTTATCAACAAACATCTGAGAACTGTTTACATTTTAAAGACAGCCTATTTAGTTAAAATGCCATGTGTTCCAAGTACTGCTGTTACTGCAGTGCCTCAGGTCAAGACCAGGAATACAAAGTGCAATAATGTATATTATTCAGAGGTCGTGTTACTGAGGACTGTTCAGAGGCTCATGCAGCCTACCCTGAAGTCAGTGGAAGGGCTTTCTTTGGCTGTAAGGGCTTAAGATCAAGCTTATACCAATTCAGGAACTAGGTGCAAAATATGTATTTATTTGCTGGTAAAATCCCTTCTTGGGCTGCAAATTGCAATTCAAAACCTCGTGCTTAATCTGGTTTGACAAGTATTTTGTACCGCATGGAGCAGATGCAAGAGCTCCTCAAACATTTTTGCTTTGTCACTTCCACAGCATTTGTGATATCTGTGAGTAGCCCTTTTAGAGATCTTTTGCAGTAACACTTCCTGGTGGGAGAATCTCAGGCTTGAGAGTAAGTCCTGCTGATCTCCAGTCTCTACAGTTTTCACTCTGAATCAGATACAAGTATGCTGTTGGTGTGACTCCAGAAGGTTTTGCTGGAATCCCTCTGATTTACACCCATATGAGATCAGGGTTAGGCCCCAGTGTTTTCATTTTTCATTTGTTATTCTTGGCCCTACTGTCCTTTTACCACTGTTGAATACAGTGTTCCTAAAACACCAGATGTGCTTGTGAGATGAGGGAATACTGTGAAAAAATAAAAAAAATAAATTGCAGGGATTCGCTAAACAAAGCATTGTTTTCTTTTGCCCTGCAGTCCTAATGCTGAGCTTTCACACCAGTGTAACTGCATTTATTTCTACAGGACTGTTTCTGATTACAATTGGAAAGTGAAGTTTTAATCCTTTCTGGTATCAGTACTGCAGTTACAGCAGCTCCTTATCAGAGTCATTGTGCTAAGCTCAGCACTAGCTTGCATAGTAACTAATGCCTAAATATATGAAATTAGCCATGGACTGTGTACTAGTTCTGGCTTCCCATTCACTTTTCCAATATTTCATTCATATTACTTAGTGATTCCATGCTGTTATGGTGTTATAATTTTTCTTTCACTTCTAAGTGACACAAAACTCCCTTACTGAGATAACCGGCTAAATAGCAATACCTGTTATCACATACTTTATACCTGTTAAAACTGGTGGGAGATCCAAATCTGCCCCACTACCCCTTGATGTAGGAGGAAGAACAGGTTCAAATCTGCAGAGTGCTGACCACTCCAAACTGAAACAGCAAAGCATTGAGCAAACTGCTGAGCTTTAGGTGAATGACTAATGTGACCGAATGACCTGGCTGCCTGACTTGCACAGCCAAGCCCTGAGTGAACATGGAGGCCAAGGCTGTGTGATCACCTGTAGCATTTCATGCTAAAACCTGAGATCTAGGTGCTATAGTCAGCTCCTCAGGCATCTCTTTAAAGCTCTGAGCACCTTCACTGATCGTAGAAGCTACAGGGAGTTGTTTTCTCCCACCTAAAGGTAAGTCATTCATTGTTGCCACTGAAAACGAGGCTGCAGGTAAGGGAAAAAAACTGATGTAGGGGAAGAAAAAAAAACAAAACACAACAAAAACAAACAACCTGAGAGCATCAGAATGATATTCTTCTCTGTATATCCCATCAGAAAGTAATTTTCAGAATGAACTGTTGCTGATCTTTAATTAGTCTTTGGGGATGATAAATGTTTTGAAACATTTCTAATAGAACTCATAGTCTTGCAGGCAGCAACAGTAAATTTTGTACGTTAAAGTCATATTTTGCTCTCATTTGTACTGCAGTATATTTGGAGATGATCATTTATGTCTGAAATCTATCTCAAATTAACACTGGTGCAGATGATGACAGAGTCTACTCCAACAAGCATCCACTTTTTGATGCTTCTATGAAATCATGTTCAAATGAAGCAACAGGAGCGAGACTAAACCTTTCCTGTATGGGAGTGAACAAGAGCATCTGTATATTCAAATGAGAGCACGTCCATCCTGCTTAAGCTGTGAAGCAGGGGTCCGCTAAAAGGTGGAAAAGGTGCTCCCCTTGCTCCAGCCTTGCTTCACAGGGATCCAAAACCAGCTCAGATCCTTCGGCAGAAAGCACAGATCATGTGGCAGTGGCCTACGGGTGAGAATGCATAAGGATGAACATTTATAATGTCCACTTCTTCAGGCGTATGCTCTTATGAAGTACAGCAAATTATTGTGGGCTTAGTCTCTCTTCTACTTGAAGAAAAAAAATATGCAAATAAAGAAATCTGAGCACAGTGTTGGCAGTACTTTGCTGTGAGCCAATTTCTAGTACATTGTTTAGCAGGCAGAGTGGTTTGCATGGTGGTGGCAGCTCTGAAACCAAGGATTTAACTGAGTCAGATAAAATCCTGTATCCCTTTCTGGACTTCATCGAAATTTAAATCTCTTATTTTGATAACATTCTTGATTCGTTTGTGCCTAATGTGCCCAGAGAAGTGGTTAAGTCACCGTCCCTATAGGTGTTCAAGAACTATGTGGATGTGGCACCGAGGGACATAGTTGGTGGGCATGGTGGGGATGGGCAGGCAACTGGACTAGATGATCTTAGTGTCTTTTTCCAACCAATCCAATTATTCCATTCTTTGTTTTACTAATAATGTTATTTGCAACTATATGACTTAGAATCCTCAGTTAATACTTGCTGTCTTCCATCCTGAAGGTGGCTGAATTGCGGTGGTGAGCAAAATGCTTTTTGTGTATATGGTAAGTAATCAGCTGCTGAAATTCATTAAGTACTTGGTGATCTTTGCATGGGGGATGCCCTATGTGTTGGTCACTCCTTGGCAGGAGTACACATGAACTCAGGATGATGGGTAAAATGAGAATTCCGGGAGCACTGAGAGATGAACAGCAGAAGATGAAAGCTTATGGTAAGCCATCCTTTCTTTCTCACACTCTCTTTTTTAAAAATCAATCATTTTATTTATTTGTTTTTCAATGTTACAAAAGAAAGCGTGTCTGAAAAGGATTTTCTGTCTTATAAAAGATGTCGAAGCGATTCAAAAACTAAAATCTCTTGAACCACAGCACAAGCTAGAAAAATCTTCCTCTTTCTACTGTCTTACCCAGTATATTTCACCTGAGATCTTAAGAGGCTGCTCAAGGAATTAGAGACAGTGTTGTACCTGTATCCATGTTTGTAAAAGTTCACTATGTTGATGATTTGTCATATGGACCTGTGACAGGTGGCCACATGTTTGCACTCCAGGCATTCTGGGGGCTTGACAAAAGCACACTAAACATAATGAAAACGTCCAGAATGTAGTCTCTAAGCTTTCAGTTTCAAATGGTGCTGTACATCCTCCATTCCAGTATCCTAAGTGGGCATCAGCATTCATTTACAAGGTGATTGGGGTGCTACTCAAGCAAAGTAAAAAATAAATGCAATTTGTTTTTCATCCACCATCCCATGCTTTGTTCTAAGTGAATTCCATGTCCAGTTGATGGCCCAGGTGCAGGCATCCTCCTTTTATCTACAAGCACTTACTCCAGTGGCAGAACAAAAGCCCTTCCGTTCTAATCCCTAACAGTACATCTTCCTACAGAAGCAATTTCATATGGCAGCCCCTCCAAGTCCTTGATCTCTCTGCCAGCCTCTGTAACAAAGGTGTGGATTTGTGATGGTGCTTTCTATGATGTGCTTCCCTAGCAGAAACTCAACTGGGAATCTCAAATTGTCTCACAGAGATCAGCGCTGTCTAATATTATTATTCACTGATGTTCTAAAAATAGTTGTGATTAGATTATAATAGATAGAAACCCATGGAAATGGCCCAGAATGATAACAGATATTTTGGAATAAACACATTTTTTTTTCCTAATGAAATCCATCAGTATGCTAGAAAAAAAAGAAGAACTGCTCCCAGAGGAAAATATTTTATTATTTTATATGCCTATTAACTACCATGAAGGGCATTGGTGATTTATTATTATTGTTGGTGGTGGTGGTGGTTTTGGACAGAAAAACCTGGATTGCAGGTGCCAAGAAATATGGTAAGAACAGCATTTCTCACAGACTTCACCCATTTTGTGAAGCGTTGGCTGTGACAGCCATTGTGTGAGTGCCCATTGTGTAGGAGTTACAAGGTCACTGTGAACTAAACAAAGGCCTTACCCAATATACAGTCTATAGCAAATACAAAGTGTGTGGAGAATGATGGGTTAGCATGATAAGGTGACCATCTTGCTTGCCTGAAACAGGACTTCCAAAATCCACTGTTTGTAACTATCAAATCTCATCTTTACTCACCACTTTTCCCCCTCCTCTTTTTAAAGTATAATTGCTGTTTCGGGTGCCATCATCCTGCTTTAGAAGCTTTTCCCATCAGGCAGCATCAACCACATATGAAAAAAGCCTCCTTAGAAACTACTATTTTATCCTGGTCACTTGCAAATACAGGTCTTCAGTACTTGTTCTCTGACTTCAGACATGACAGCCAGATGCTTTCCCTCCCCACTCAGGCTGCTGGCAGTGCGCACACCTCAATTGGTAAGGGAAGGAAGGTATTAGAATGGCTTTACTGGCTGCTTGGATGAAGTGATGCCGGTAGAGGAAAGTCTCTGTTCTTTACCATCACAGGCCTGTCTTGCTTCCCACCAGCTTATGATAATGAACACCATAAGCGCTTGCCTGAAAGCATCTCATTTTAGGCTTTTTCCCATAATAAATCAAAGGAAAACAACAATTCAACCCATCAAACAGGAAAAATCCCTGCTGTCCTTCATCCCCTGCAGAGGTGCCGGATATCCTAGGGGAAAGGGCTGCCTTTGTGCTAGGACAGGTCTCTGTCCATCCCTGACTGAAGCTGCATCCACTCCTTCTCATTTGCATCTCTCATGTGGGACCCGTACCCTCGGGCAAATTCCCAGCACCTGTGCATGTTTCATTACAGAGCCGGACCAGCTGCTCTGCCAGCTTCTCAAAGGACCAACACGCTCTGCTACAAGCAGCCCCCAGGGAAGTGTGGTGGTGAATTCTTCTGACAGCCCCTGCCCCAAAAAGGAAGATGCTTTTTTGGCCTTTGCTTGCTCTAAAGCAGAAATGAAAGGGACTTCAGGTACACTACCGGCAGCACTGGGCCCTGGTGGTGTGGGCAGCTGGCTGTGCTCTACATCACATGTGGGACAGGGTGTGACATGAATTAGCTTTGATTTGGAAGTGATAAGGAGAAAAAGAGAAATTCCATCCACGTCCCTGGATTTTGGCCGCCTTCGTTTTTTGATTTTTACCCCTGCATCTGACAGTTTGAGGTGCTCCTGTATTCCAGCCTAGCAGGAGATCAAATGGATAATAAAAACAGCTGGAAAACAGCTCCAGGAAAAGAATGTAAATAAGTAAAATAGATCACAACTTAAAAAATAAATTTAAAAAAAAATCATGTTTTGCCAAAAGAACTTTAATGGAATAGGCAAAAAGAAATGAATTACCGTGACCCAGTAGTACATGTGCTCTACAGGTGAAAATCACTGGTTTAACAGTGTGATGGCAAATCTAATTTTCTAAGGAAACCATACAGCAGTCAGACTTGGGTTTTGAAAATGCTTTTTGTGAGTTCCCTGCCCAGCAACTTGCAAGGCTTTACTACAGAGGATTGAACAAGCTCAAAAATCTCTTGGGCTTTGGGCTTTCTGTACCGTAGTTCTGAAAACTTCTCCTGATAGTTTTAGAGATCTGTTTTCTTTGAAATTTTTATATATTTCAACTTTTTGTACCTCTCCAAAATTTTTACTCATTTCTCAGTGGTAGTACAAATTAGGACTAATTCCATGGGACTCAGTGGTGCACATCATGGAGCCTGCCCCAGTGAAACAGTGTTTTTTAAATTAAAAAAAAAATAATTGTTTTTCCAGCAGCATTGGCATTTCCTTCTCCTCCCCAAATCACCTCACCTTTTTCCAGTCATCTATTCTTTTGGTTATTATTTGAAGTACACCAGTAACAATATTGATGTAAGTTCAGTCCAGAGTGCTTAAAATAATAGAAAGCCACAGGCAAACCCTTTTGCTTCTTTTTGTACTCCGTGTGGAACTGTTAGCACAATAGCTGAGGGCTGATAATGAGCAATCCCGTTGCGAAGGATCCTGGAACAGTAAGCTGTTATTGCGGGCCTGTCCAAAGTATGAAGAAGTTAATGGATGGCTTTATTCTTTGGGCTCCAAGGTTATGTGATGGTATCAGATTTTCAAAGGATGTATAATAAGCGAATTGTTCAGGGAAGATAACAGCAATTTGTGGCCGGATGGGTATAATGTGCTATTCATTCTGAAATCTTTCAACGTGCTGTAAAATAGGCAAATAGGTAAACTTGTTTTGCCAAGGAATTTAAATGCAAGAGAAAAGTAATAGTTTTGGAAGGGCTGTATTCCTTGACTGGGATATCCTACTTGCACATTTGACAGCAAATCTGGCTGCTGTTGGCAAGAGTGGTTTCAATCAAGATAGCTGCAGGATGTGCAGAATTACCAGAAAAGACAAATTCTTGTGAATTATGTGAAAAAGAGAAGAAAACCATGCAACACAACAAAAAGGATGAACCCATTCTCAATTACACATATGCAGTCTAGTTGATGTCTGAAAGGGCTGCATGACCTTAGTGCACACAAGCAATATTTACCTCAAAAGATCTAAAATAAGTGGGAGGGAATTGCTGATGACTAATGGGGAAGTTCCAGTGAGAAGTACTAGGTTGTGCTTGAAAATGTAGAATGACTGAAAATGAAAGTAATTAGACAACTGAAGATGAAGAGGAGGTCAGAAGTTGAAGACACCAATGGAAGCCAGAAGAGAAATCATGAGTTCTGGAGCTAGGTACAGGCCAAAAGAGAGCTCTGGCTTCAGACCCGGGAGCCCAAGATAACAATCTTGTGCCAAGAATCATGGCTCCATTATTGCTCTCCCACTAATGCAAAGGATAATAGAATCAGGGTGATGCAGGTCTGGAAGGGGCCGCAGTAAGGCTTTTAATTGGTTTCCTGCCCCAAGGCAGAATGAATGGTACTTACGCTATTTCTGGTAATTGTGCTCAGGCCTGCTCTTAAAGGTCTCCACTGATGGATTTTTGCAGGCTCAGAGAAGAGCGCAGGGGGTGCTGATGCATGACGTGGGCTGGTGGGATGGAAAGGCAGGCAAGGATGGGGAACCAGGAGGAACTGAGAGTAAGAAGTAATAAGAAGCAAAAGCGACAAATCTCAGCTATAACATCAACGTTAGATGTGGCACTGAGGGGCATGGTTAGTGTGCACTGTGGTGATGGTTGGACTAGATGATCTTAGAGGTCTTTTACAATCTTAACGATTCTATGATCTACATGAAAAATCCAAAGAATGTGGGGCATGGGATAGGAAGGACAAAATTGTTTGTCAGGAATTAGCTGAGGAAATGTGGAGTTCACATGGGAGGAAGTTAGGTAAGGGAAAGGGGACTTGTGTAATAGGAAATGTGGCCCACTATTGAATTCCCTGCACGTTTGGTTTATTAAAGCAGTTTTTCTTCTTGACCAGTGATCACGTGGACATTCATGCAACTGCCAACCCGACATCTCTGTAAATAAACAGATCACACATCATGAATTGCTGTGACCTAAAGGTGCCTGTTGTAATTTCTGCAGCCATGAGTAAAGGGCTCAGAATCTGCACTTAAGTTTCCGTATCAAGATGAGAGCACAGCACAGTGAACTATGAAACCCTAGCCAGTGACTTGAAGCTCTTTCCTGGACACCTGCCAAGTGATGCTACCACTGAGAGGCTGTTAAATCACCGGGGAGAACCTTTTTCTCAGATCACAAATTTTATATATACATTTTTACAAGCGATTT
The DNA here is from genome assembly GCA_013399175.1 of Odontophorus gujanensis. Lineage (NCBI taxonomy): Eukaryota > Metazoa > Chordata > Aves > Galliformes > Odontophoridae > Odontophorus > Odontophorus gujanensis. The sequence goes on along the minus strand of VXAB01003171.1, from coordinate 320,949 downwards.
GAATCTCCTGAAAAATAGGAGACCAGTACCACTCGAGCTAAGTAAGAGAAGGGAGGAGAAAATGGAGGCTGAGAACATCAGCTGGTATAAGTTATCTTGCTGCCTGCACTAACTGATACAAGAGCACTCACTGAGGGATGGAGATAAATTGCAGAAGGGCATCCTCAGGACTTCGTTTAAATACTTAACACTACTATGATTCCAGTATAGTTAGGAGTATTGTGGGAGAGTGCTTGTCATTCAATGACTCAGGCTAAATCAGATGTCTAGTCAAACTACAACGATTGCTTTTGGCTTTTAAGTTCATGTGTCCAAGAAGTGTCCACAACCAGCTGCCAACCCCATTTGTGCCAGTTCATATCTCAAATGGAAATTTCCTCGAAAGAGCAGTGCTACTTCAAACACACACATCCCATCTAACTCACACAGAGGTGGCTCTGAAGAGCCAGATGGCCTTCATTAGAACAGGAGGCAGATGGAAATCAGGAAGAGATTCAAACTCCCTAAGAAGAGCTGAAGTTACAGCACACAGCATGTGGCCATTCATTATCACTGCACATATTGTCTTGACACTGATTGCACACAGGGATGAAAATCCATATAAGACAGGGTACGTTAAACAGGGTATACTTGCTAATATGATTTTTAAACACACATCTCACACATCTTGGCACAAAACAACAGAGAGCTGTGTTGTAGAAACTCCCCTCTGGCTCTCTTAAAGGGACTGCACCTTGAATAGAACTGTGTAGGAGTATGGTGCATTAAAGGTGTCCCAGGTTGGACAGTGATGACAGAAGCTTGATAATGATGCTTATCTTACTTCTAAGAAAAGAAAAATACCATACTACATCATCAGTTTTGGGCCAAACCTCAGCCTCTGATAATGAGATGATGCGAGGATTCAAGGCTGGAATGACACTGAGGACCTGTAGGTACAAAAGGATGCTGTCCAGCATCTCTGTGTGGGGCCTCACTGCCCCGCATGCAAGAGACTTCCTAGAAAAGAGCCATGCTCTGCATAGACAGAATAATAATAATTGCTTTGAGGGGGGTGGGTAATGCTATAGAAAGCCAGCCTCTGGCTCGTATGTCAGATGTTGAATACATTATTCAAGTGCAGCAGAATTATGTGATTACTCAGAAGAACGTCCCTGAAATAATAAAAAGCTTTGAGGGTGGGGCAGGATCTCTAATTCAGATGAAAATGTTACTTTCTGCCTCTTTTCAGTGCAGCAGTGAAGTGTCCCTACAACACAGGCCAGCAGACAGCCATGCCACCATAGCTCAGGACCGCCTGGTCCTTTCTTTCCTCAGAAGTTTTATGTTAGCCAACTGAAGTGTATAATACACAAACTCTCATACACCCAACCTAGTATAAAACCAGACAAAAGTGGCCATTCTGGCCACCACAAACAAGGGGGATAACTGTTTGCATAGCAGTCAGGGTGAACCTGCCGTCCCCACTGCTGAAACCTTGCCTGGATTCCGCCTGAGTGACTTCACTCATGAGACGAGTCCTGGTTGCATGTGTTGCTCCAAGGCCAAGTTTGAGGCAAGAGATTCCTTCTCTGTCTCCAGTGTTATTTTGGTGTATTTTATTTGGCCCAGAATTTGGGAAAACAAGAGGGAAGTTTTCCATAGGGAGTGGAGTGAGGAGGCAGGAAGGGCTACCATATTTCTCCAGACGGAAACTCCTACGGCGTTAGAGTCCAGCACTGCTGCAAGTGTCAACAGATCAAATATGATACTGAAGGCCCTTTGCCAACTCTTTGCTACTGCAGCAACAAACTGGGAGGAAAGCAGGATCTAATCTCCAGTACCACTGAGCTAGGTTCAGCCTGTACTGCGGAGGGATGGAGCAAGCAGAAAGTGCTAACCACCCTCTCCTTCTCATGCAGTACAACATAGGCTGATCCAGCTCCCAAGGCAGGACAGGGCTGGCCTGCAGAGGCTCAGGCCACCTGCTGCATCAGATATGGTGTTAGCTCCTCTGAGGTAGTGACTTAACATACGGAGTCCTCACTCCAGTTGCTGCCTCCCAAGGAAGCCCCTGAAAACTAAATTGCCTCCAGAGCACTACACGGAGCACCATGCCCCTCCGTGTCAGCAGGTGTGATTCAGACTGATAGCTGCTGAGGGCAACAGCCTGAGCAGTAATTAGCTGTTGTTAGTCATCCTCTTCCCAAGTATGAGTGGTATAACATTTGATTATTTCAATACAGTTTGATGTGGGAGGGAAGGTAGTCCTGGAAACATTCTTCCGACAGTGTTATTCTCTGCTCTTTTAAAGCACCTCTTGTGCCAACATTCGGCATGGCGTTTCAAATAAAATGCTATTTCCTCTTGTAGGGCAGTGAGGAAAAAATGCTGTCACAGGTTTTGTAACAAACATTAGGTAAGCGATAACTGTATCCATTGCGCAATGTGGGATTCAGGCAGGAAAACAGCCCATAGACGGCCAACCGACAGGCACCGCATGTCTCAACAACCTGGAGAAGGTGAGATCAGCACAGAAAAGGGACCAGGATGTATGTGTTAGTGGGGCAGTTTCACACTGGTAAGCTGAAGAACAAAAAGGGACAGTTCTTAGAGGGGAAGATACTAAACTGACACAGTTGGAGAAAATGTGGATTACTTGTGTTCAGCCACACTCTTGTTGCTTATTCGTAGCACCATGTAAGCACTCAATGGTCTGCCTTCAGCAAGCTGCTGTTTTCTGGTATACATCTCCACTACCACACAGTGCTAAGCCCCATTGTTAATGGTGGTGTTTGTTCATATTATGAAAAACATATCCTCTAAACAGAAAAAAATAATGAAGCTTTTGTGAGGATTTTACTATACTTTTTTTTTTTTCCCTTTTCTTTTCCTCTTCCTGTCTAAATATTTCACCCTGCTCCTGAATTCACAATGACCCAGAATTCTGAGAGCTGCCTTTCTCTTACTTTTCTCTTGGGCAAACAAGTCCAAAATTCCTGTCTATCTTTTGCCATAGCACCTGGAATACTGAACCTCTCTGAAGGCCTTTGTGTTTGTCTTCACAAAATCCTGGAGATAGAAGAATGATCTTGAAGGGAAGAAACTGTTTAGGTATATGAGATGTCAACAGATCTTGAGCAACTAAAATGTCCTCAAAATCCACAAAGTACATTTCTGAGGGGTTAAAGAAGATATAACAAAGAAATGTCCCATATAAATAATATTGGGCTCACACTGGGAGGGCTTACAGAGAATCAAATGAAAAATTTTTGGTGTTCTAGCGTTCCCGTATCTGGTCTAAGAGTGTCCACTGCACAAGCACAGCTCTCAGTGCTGTCTTTGTCTGTCTATGATCAGCTTTTTATGGCAAAATATTTCACTATTACCAAGCAAACTTGAAAGAGAAAGGAATCCAGACACCAAGCTAAATATATGTTCTGAAATTGCTTAGTCCAGCATTTAGAGCATATTGTTGTAGGCTTGCATTTAAAAAACCTCTGAACCAGCCAGCTAAGTGAACTGAGCTGGTAATGAGCAGATCAGAAACCACACCATAGTGGTGGTTACTTCCCCTTCTTGCACAAAGACCTCAGCAACATTGATAAAATGATATGAACCGCCTAATACATTGGCATGGTGTACAGGTGCTACCAGTTCTACAGGTGCTAAAAGGGTGTACGTCTTGGTTTTGAAACAGGAGGGGAGGATGACCAGGAATTGTTCATATTCTGTCTGTGAAAGTGAGAGATGTAAATTGAATTTTTGTGTGTTTATGTGTGTGTTTTAAAAAAACACAATATTTATAACTATACTATATGCTGTCTATGATGAACTCATTACTCTTAGAACTAGATTTGGTGTGTAGCAGTTTGAACAAATACTCAGTTCTATGTTCTAATGTATCACTTATCAGTGTTTCAACTCAGTATATTTTGAGTGTTGTTTTCAGACTGTAACTGAAATAACACCAAGTAATGCATTATCAGCTCTACCGTACTGGGAGATTATTCCATATTCAAAGACATACAAACTTATCCATTTTTCCATTCCACCGTGGTAGTTCTAATATTACTTTCCTGTATTACATTAACACTCTCTGGGGTTTTATGCTTTAAATATTTATAGGTTGCTATAATGCCCAAATAATCACATTTCAAGTCCTGAAGAATAATTATATGGTAAAAATAAATTTTAACAGAACTTTAAGCCCTTGGAGGAGGTAAAAAATTGCTTTGAGAAGAAGGAATCTTACGGCATTGTGGTTGACTTCCTTCTCTTGTGTTACTTTAGAACTGACTGTCAATACATGATAGATCCTGTAAGATACATGATACATATGGCACAGTGAGAGGACATAAAAAAATCAGATTCAAGAAATAACCATCTTTATTCTGATGTGTCGGACAAAGAATATTTGAATTTGGGCAGAGAAACAAAGCACTGACCAGGGTATTTTTTACAGTGAAGTGAAAAGCTCCTGCAGATGCCGAGCACAGAATTTACACCAACTGAGACATTTGTGTGATTTGTGCCTCATGGTATCTTGGGCTGCAGCCAAAAGTGTAAGCTGCTCAGAGCCTGTTTGAGTCCCCTGACATTAAATATTCCCTGAAATGCAAGATGTTTTTAAAAAGTAATTTACTTGCTGTGATATTAGAAGTCCTAATGAGTGGATCTACACTTCCTTCTGGGTCTTTTGCAAACCTGGTAATGAATGTTGGGTAATCTCTGTCACTTGACTGTAGATCTAATTTTAGGTTCTGATGTTTGATTCAGAGATGTTTGGTGCTTTTGGAAAGACCAGAACGATTTGCATTTCCATGACCTGCATTGTTTTGAATCTTAATTGCTGTCCCTTAATCACATAATCACTAGGAACCCGATCCTTCAGACACTTAATGTTGTTTGCACAGCAGGACTGTTGATAGGACTAAGAACTGTTTCCCATCTGAAGTGTTTGTAGATTTGCATCCTGTCTCCAGCCAGAGTGGAGAGGACAACGATGGGGGTGAAGGCACAGGGAATCAACAGCTCATGGTTCAGGTTGCAGGCACGGGGAGGAGTTAAACCCTGCATCCCAAACAGGGTGGCACCAACCAGAGGAAATGAGCCTGACTCATCAGAAAGCTTTAATAATTTGCCCTTTATACAGATATTTCTTAGAGCAATCTGCATACTCAGTCTTCCATGTGTCTGACAGTTGTGAAGCCATGGTAGCATCTACAGACACCCAGAGCTTTGTCCTTCAGCCTACCACGGTTAGGTTACCTGTGCAGAAAGACCTCATAGAATCCATAGAGTTGGAAGGGACCTCTGAAGGCCATCTAGTCCAACTCCCCTGCAATGAACAGAGACACCATGGCTAGATCAGATTGCCTAGAGCCTGATCCAGCCTTGCACTGAAAGTCTTCAGGGATGGGGCAGCCACCACATCTATGGACAACCTGTTCCAGTGCCTCACTGTCTTGACTGTAAAAGACTTTTTCCTTATATCCAAAAAATCTCCCCTCTTTGAGCTTGGAGCCTCACTCTTACTGTTTTCCTGGCCTGATTTTCAGTGTGATGTTGCTTCTATTCCCACATGGCAAAACCTTTTCAGTTACTGATGGCAGTTAATAGCTCGTGGAAGGATGTGTGAGGAGTTGTTTACAGGGAAAAAGAAGAAATAAAAATAAAGGCGGAGGTTTCTGGACTGAAACAGCTGAACTGCTGTGTTGATATCAGAGGCAGGTGAGTGGAACAAGTTGTATCTGAGAGAAAGACATTGGAATATAGATGTCATATATATGGATGTGAAACAGTTCTAAAAATGTGTCGCATCTCAAAGATGGTCAAACTACAGACTTCAGTTCTGCTCCATTTGAGGCTACATGTTGAATTCTGGTGCACACCATTAGTTCGGAGAGGTGAACGTTTTGTGTTCAGTGATTTGTGTCAGCGATTTGTGTCAGCCTTGCCAGGGCTGCCTGCATTTAGGTAGTATGGGAACAAAGGAAATTGAGAACTTTTCTAGGTTATAGCATTTTTCAAATCCACCCAAATACTGTCTCCAGTGGGCTTCTCACCTACAGCTTTAAGACATTTGTCAGCCTCATGGGACCTCTGATAAACATCAAATAGATTCCCTGAAGTACTTTGCTAAGATCAAGTGCAGCAAAAGACTCAGTGCTGTCTCATTCTCTGCCCAGCCTTGGGCACAGATTTGAGCAACATGAGAGCTGCTGTGACCCACGTCATCTGGCAGTGGTCCCCAAGAGCTTGTTTACACTGGATATTTTTTCACAAGAATGTAATTACACCACTGAAACTACATGAGCGTGAAAACTTTGCACGTGTAGCAGAGTAAAGCCAGGCAAGGAGTTTTGTTGTAAGCTGTATTTAATACCAGGGTGGTGTGTCACCAATAACCACCCTTGCTACTGACAAGCCGCACCTATAGGCCCTGAACCAGCTGCAGATTTCCAGTATTACATTTCAGCTCTGTGCCTTTGCTCCTGATACCTCTAACTTGCAAGAGCTGGCCAAGCATACAGTTCTGCAGCATATGCAGCACATCAGTGTTCTGCAAGTAAAGAGGTGATCTGAGGTTACTTCAGGTGTATATTGATATCTTCAGTCAAACGATTATCTGTTTTTTTGTTTTTTTTTCTGTAGGACCTCTGCCTTAGCCAGGGCTTGATTCTGCAGGGTGCTGAGCCCGGCAGTGAGACATCGACTGTCCCTTGTTCCCTGCCAAAAGCAATGCAGGAGAGCAGCCATTATCCTTCAGGAATACTTGACATCTTTTGGAAATGCTGAGCACCTTCCAGGACTGGAGTTACTAGGATGAACAGGGCAGAAACAGGCTCATGCTTTGCATTTGGCCCAGACTGCTCTTTAGAAGGACATGAGGAAGTTCTTTATTCTGGACTATGAGCCTGCTCCTGCTTTAACTGAAGCGAGAGGATTTTATTTCTGTACTTTGATGTAGAGAGACTGATTTTCATCAGCTTGTGGCTGTTGAGTAGCAAGCAAGGCAGTCTGGCTGCTCCACAGCATCACAGGCTGGCTCAGCCACAAACACAGCATCATCATCTTTTTCACACCTTCCTTTGCTCACCTTCATCAAACAGCTCCTCTTCATTAAAGCAGTACCTCTGCCTCTCTGCTTGCTTTAGATGTGTTATGACACTGCTGTGAAGCACAGAATTCCCTGAAGCCTAAGAGAGAAAAAGATAAATAAGACATCTCGAGCCATCACTACAGAGAGAGAAAAGGAGTACACGGTGCTGATTTCAGCGAATACCCATGCTTCCACAACACTTACTCACTGTTAGGCTACTCCACAAACCTTTTATGTAAAGAAAATCTGCAAGAATAGCAACAAAGATGACATAATGAATGAAGTGAGCAGTTATTTTTGGCTGCCCCCAGTTTGGGTGACATTGAGTTTGGCCACAGCACCTGCCATGACGGCTTGATACAGTTTGAAATAGTGCATGAATAGTAAACGAAGCCCACTTCTGGTAAAATTCAGTGTTTGAGGGTTTTTTTAATGTCCTTTTATCATGTTCCTGTTGCTTGACTTTATCTGAAGGGATTATGTTTAGAATGTGTACATAGACAAATAGATACGCTAATAAAAAATGCAATAGTTGATAAGGTACAGGCAACGCGGAGCATGCAGTGCAGGCTACAGCCAGCTCCAGACAAAAAATGGTTACTAATGTAACTGAAATTTGTACTTTGGTCATTAAAAAACACAGATAACAAACTGGTAAAGTATCCTTCTGACTGGCTTACTTTCAGGGGGCTAGATTCTATTTGTCAATGTAGATCAAGAGTATGGTGAAAGAGGGGAAATAAAAGGAGTGACGCTTTCTGTTCTAGTAACTAGAATGAGGGGTTGAGGGGGAAATGCAGGTTTCAATCTGGTAAGTAAGCACATGATATATGGCAGGCTTATGACAGTGTTGTTGCAGGCAGGGAGAGCTCAGGAGGGACATGTATTTCTGAGCCCTTTGAGGCTGGCAATTCTAGCTTTTTATCCAGTTCCCATCTTCTCTGCTCATGGAGAGAGTACCCACGTTGAGAGACTTTGGCAGGGCTCACCATCCAACACCATCTGATGGATCACCTATTATAGAGCCTGAAGACTTTAAATCTGCCCAAGAGGGGTTTCCAAAGCTCAGAATGAATGATTTCATCATCAGTGACCTGACTTCCAGAGCTACTTGATAGTACAGGATCTCATTAAAGATAAAAGACTAGAAGAAATGTAAGCTTTTTGACCAATTTTCCAATTAAAGTCGACTTTTCCAGGGAGAAAAAGAACAAACCAAACAAAAAAAGCTTATCTGAAAAGTTAAATACTCTAATTTCTCAAATGCAGAATCCTGAAACACCTTGTTTCATCAGCTTCCAGCAAGAAGTAGCATTAATGAACACTGTGGTAGAAGCCTGGATTCTAGAAAGATCAGGGGAAAAGAGAAACTGGCTTGTCACAATTGTTATATGGTACCATGGCTGCAACATCGTAATGTGCAATAAAACTGACATGATGAGTTTTCTTTGAAAAGCACTTTGGTTTTGGAATAAAATCACATGCATCAAAAATATGGCATAGCCTTCTGTATTGCATAATGCATTGCATAAGAGAAAATAGAGAATAGCTGTTTCACATTAATGCTTTGTCACATGTGCAGGTGAGGCATGCCAATGGTGAATGAAATTTCACCGTAGAAAGCAAATGAGAAAAGAAGTTTCTGATTCAGTCAACTTCAAAATAGCACTTCATTCACAGTGATATTTTAAACTATTATAGTTCCAAGTGTGATGACTGTGACTGAAAGAGGTTTGACAGAAGGAGGATATTTTTACCATGTCAAGTGTCAGCCCACTGGATTTAATCAAAAAATCACTTAAGTCTCATTGCCTGTAATTTCCCAAGCACAGTCAGAATCCTTATTCTGATTGATTTTTTTCTTACAGCAACAGGAGAAAAAGACATTTTTTTAACTGGCTGTGGAATTCTGGCATTTAAACTATTTTAATTACTTGTTTCTAAACTTAGAATATGTATAGAATTTAATGCTTCTCTAAAATCTTGATGCAAATTCTGAGATTTTCCATCAAGCCAGAACACATTTTAATGGACTTAAGAAAGAAGGAAATCAAATCGAAGAGCAAGCAACCCCACATTTTTCACTGCATTCCTCTTTTCTAAGATCCACAAAATGAAAACAAAACCCACATAATATTTAATTGCCAAAATCATTCCATTTTATTTATTTATTTATTTTGTGAGCCGCAGAAGGCAAAATCCATCATTCCCACCTCCAGGTCAGCTGCTCAGCCTTTTCCTCTCTTTTTTTTTTTCCCCTCGGGGATGACTGCTATACCCATCTCTTTCCAGTAGAGGTGCCAGTGAGAAGAACTGGGTGTTAGGAACCTCGTACTCAAGACTTAAGCAAGACTGAATTTCAGGAGTACCAAGGAATGTGCTGGATCAGACACCTGGGAGGTGCTTCTTTACATAATTACCACGGTTTTCTAGTAGGAGACTGCCTTGGGCTATCTGCGGCTCTGCAATGCGGGGCTTCAGGCCTCTCCTATAAAGATTGCCCTTACTTAACTAAGGGAAAATACATTTAAGGACAGTGGGTGAAACAAACTTGTGTAAGAGAGCCTACACACAACGTTACATTGAAACCACATGAGTAGGCCAGTGGGAGGTGGCTCCCAGTTGCAGCCTCAGCTCCTCTGCAGTGGAATGTTTGGTAGGTACAGAGCTGGGCGCAGACCTGAGGGTTGCCTGCTGCTGATGCCTGATGCTGCAAGTGAAATTCACCAAGAAGGCTGTAGGTTTACACCACAAGGAATGATTTGTCACTGTGTTATTTTAGGTGTGTGCTCATTAAGTTACAACAAACATCCAGGCTGGAATAAGGTCTGCTATCTACTCCTGAGTTCGCTACTTATCTCATCCAAGGAAACTGTAAAAACACAGCAGGCAGTGGAGGAAAGCAGACTTTTGGTTGAATGTAGCTTCCAGAAGGTAAGAGCAGCAGTGAAGATGGGGTGGCACAAGCCAGGGTAGGTAATGGGGCCCTGGCTAATAATCCTTGCTGGAGCCCTGCTACTGTGTCCTACTGCTCTTAATAGTATCCAGTTATCACAGATGTGCCTGCTGATGCTGCAAATGAATCTTCATTCCATTACAAAGAGATGCACAAATACCTGTAGGCAAGAGTCTAGTGAGCCCGAATCCTGCTTGGTGTTAAAAATGTTGATGGTCAACTGCTGGGACTGGCAGTGCAGCGAGGATGGAGCAGATTGAGTTATGAGTTTATCAGTTTTGATCCAGTCACTCTTTGCTGCTAATCGAATTGTGACATTCAGCTCAGCATTGTTTCGAAAAGTAATTACTCAGTTGCGTCTATGCAGTTCAAGTAGACCAAAAAGAATATGCTAACTCAAATCAACTTTTGCCACATCGGGAAGGATTAAGCAATGCAGAAGTCTTTGCCGGAGAGTTGTATAACAAAGTACATTTTGTTCCTTTTGTGAAGACTGTATCATTATGTTGTTAGCTGTTACGAAGAGAAGCTGATACATGCAAGACAATGCTATTCCAGTTAATGCTATGAAGCATTACATTGTGTAGGTGAGGTGTGCAAGCGCACGAAAACTGCTTGGGTTGGTATTTCGTAGTTGGGGGCTGCAGAGCTCTGTAAGGCCTCACATCAGCAATGCAACACACAACTTCCTCTAAACCGTTTTAAAACAACTTTTAAAAAGCATCTGAAGTGCCAGTGTGTCTCCCATGAATGTAGTACTGACATAAATTCTGAATTACAGTTGCCAAATAATTCACGCCTCCTTCGGTACATTCCCAGTGACTACTGATTGCTCACGTAAGATGGAAAGTGCTCGGGTTCAGCATGTTGAGATGAAAGAGGAACATGATATAAATAACCAGATGACTGCTGTGTGCCAGTGCCTTTTTAACCCGAAAGTTCCCGATTTGTGTCACTGCTCGCGTGGACTCCGCTCCTCTCCTGACTGCCATGCCACCGCACTGCCCAAGTCATTACTCAGATGGCGAGAGGGAAACGACCATTTCCAGGGCGAAGCCTGATGACACCGCTTCCTTCAAATAATTAGCAGCGCAGGTTGCAGCACGGATTATTTCTATTTAGGCTGCGTGCCGCTGCACCGTGGCCTGCACTTCTCTCATCGCATCTCGGCAGCAGCATTCAGCGGGGCGTGCACCCCTCGTGAAGGAGCGAGAGCTGGGGGGCAGCCCTCGCACGGCGGAGGCCGCTTCCCCGCATGCACCCCCACCCCCCAGAATAAAGAAGTCCAGTGGGAACTACAATTCCCACAAGGCTCCGGGAGCGGAGCACGACGGGAGCCGCGGCCGCCGAGAAACGACGGTCGGGGAGGGCTCGAGGGCGCGCGTGCGCGGAAGGAGGCGTGGCCGGCGGTTTCCCTCCCCCTCCCTGCTGTGTGTCGGTTTGGGGCGTCCGTCGCCATTTAGCGCGGAGACGGCCCGCAGGCGGCCGCGGCGCCTCCGCTCTGTCCTCCCCGCCGCGGCGCGGGGCGCCACCCGGACTCGCGCGGCCTCGGCTCCCCGGTGTGAGGCGGCGGGCGGCCCCGGTGAGGAGAGGCGGCGGCGGGGGGCGGCAGCTGGAGGAGGAGGAGG